>KE154623.1:115526-132524 GCA_000411075.1 Sisymbrium irio | reverse complement strand
TGACCTCCACGTAGTTAACATACCAACCGTGGTGGTCACCGGAGCCGTCAGATGTCAGATTCAATGAACAGACTGGACTCGGAAGACATGGAGCTTTGCCACTAAAAATGTCGAGGTTACCCCTCTCGTAGTAGTTGTAACCTGGTCCCATTAACCCACCCCATGCCTCTAGGTTTTTGATCCCGATGTAGTCTCCGTATTTGTCGTAGATTCTAGCGCTTATGATCGACTCAGTACCGGCTTTCCAGATCGATCCGGTTCGGAGGTAGAATGTGTATACACATTCTGCTTCATCGTCCTGTCAAAGTAAAAATCAAGAAAATGAGTTTTTATGTTTTCGTCCAATTCAAGAAAATGATTTTTTTTTTGTTAACTAGTGGCTGATGATGAGATTTTAAGGAGCTTACGGCGAATGAGATGGAGGAGACGGTGGCGATGATGAGGAGGACAGAGAGGAAGAGAACGTCACGACGAGCCATTGTTGGTTATATGAATTAGGAAAATGGAGATCTGATCTGTCTGACTATTAATAGATATGCTGCAAATATTTAGAGTTTCGAGTCTTGAGTAAATATCGTCTGCATTTTGGAGTAGCATGTGATGTTGACGTGGCGATTTTGGTCCGTTGTGATGAGTGATGAGTATTTTAAAGGATCCTACAAGCACGTCGTTAACTCTGCGGACAGGTCGGCACGAGGTGACAGATTACGAAACTACTCCTTTGAGATCTCGAAAGTTATTTTTATATGAAAAGTAATCAACGTTTTCGTAATTTATTTTTATTTAACTTTTTCGTCAAATATAGTTTTCCGATATTTTTTATATGTATGTGATGTATCTGTATATTTCTGTATTGGTCTTTATGTAATGGAACGTGTTTCACGTGGATTAGCGAAAGAATTAAAGAAGCGTAAATATTTATGTAACGTGCTTTTAACGAAACTTTCGATTGTATAAGTTTTGCTCATATAAACATCAGATTTTCCTTCATACTTTTTTTCATGTACAGCTTTTTATTGAAAAAAAAATTGTGCTTTTGTATTAGTCAGAAAAATGAAATAAATTCAGGATAGTATTGTCACCTGAGCAGCAACAAGGCCCACAATCATAACTTTGAATGGCCGGAAGTTGCGGCAAATACATTTTTCTTTCCTTAAACCTTCGAACACATAATTAACTTTGTTTGCATTTAAAGTTTTTTTCTCCCATACCGATAAACTTTCCTTAAGAGTGGATAATCGTATACTCCAATTTATTATACTATTTGTCGTTTTAGAATTCCGTATACAGATGAAGAAAATATTAATTTTTTTTAACCTAATAGTAAAAAAGCTGAAAATATAAATAGTTATAATTAATACAATAAAAAATATAAAAAATTGTATATAAAATTAAAACATCATTTATTTTTTTAAAAATCTTTAAAACGTCTTATAACAAAAAAGGGAGGGAATATGTTATATTATCATGCATGTTTTACGTGATGTTTGTTGTTTTATTTGATGGATGTCTAATGGTGTATATGCTATTCTTTTCATAAAATACTACGTACATTGATCAAAAATACTGAAATTAATTAGTCTCAACTTTCTTTTATACGAATATTAATTTCATCAAGAAATTAGAAGGTTTGTAATCAATGGGAATAATTTTCGTAACCAGCCATGAGACTTGACATTGCCAAAACAAAAAGAGGTGCGAATGTCTTTTGTATAAAAGAGATGATTAATTAGTCTATGTTTATAAAAGAATCGATCTTGTTACAAACGTCTTCTTTAACCATCAAGACAGTCTATAATAACAGAATTAAAGAGGACAACTGAAGATGAGTTGGCAAACTCTAAATAGCAAAACCTTTTCCAAACCAACCAAAGTTTGAGTAATGCAACAACAACCACTTACTTTTTCCATGCAAACCCTAATTTTCGCATCCTCTCTCAATTCTCTCTCTTTCGCCTCCCTCTAAGCCAATCTCCACCGCACATTCTGTAACTCCCACCTTTCTCCGATGGAGGGGCCACGGCTTCCTCCTTCCGCCACCTTCCATGAATCCGACGATGACAAACCTGACGATCCTCCTTCCGCCTGGCACCGTCCAACCTCGAGTCTTCCCTCATTGCCCTCTCAAGATCCTCCACCACAACATTGGCGTAATAATTCTCTTAATCTCTCCCCAATCCTGGCCACACCCACACCTCCCCGGTCTCTTCCTCCTCCAGATTCGATCCCTGAGCTAGAGACTTACGTTGTCCAGGTACCAAGAGATCAAGTCTATTGGACTCCTCCTCCTGAACACGCAAAGTACGTCGAGAAACGCCGTAATAACCCGGAGAAAAATAAAAAGACTGGGTGTTCTAAACGTCTTATGTGGTTCTTTATCATCTTGATCGTTTTTGGATTCATCCTCGGTGCAATCACTCTCATCCTACATTTGGTTTTCAACCCCGCTCTTCCCGTTTTCGCGGTCGAGAGATTAACCACAAGACCAAGTAGTTTTGAGGTCACGTTGAGAGCCGACAATCCGACGTCTAACATGGGGGTAAGTTACATGATGAAGAAAAACGGTGTGCTTTCGTTAACGTACAAGAACAAGAGCCTAGGACGCGGGAAATTCCCAAAGATGTCCCTGGCTGCGTCTGGATCCGACAAGGTCAATGTGAAGCTCGATGGGTCGACCAAGAACGCGGTTATGCCACCTCGGGGATCGAAACAACCGGTGAGTTTGGTGCTGATGATGGAGTTAAAGGCGGACTATGAAGCAGGACCGGTGAAAAAGAACAAGGAACTGGTGGTGACGTGCGATATTAAGGTTAAGGGATTATTAGATGCCAAGAAGGTCGAGATTGTGTCGGCGAATTGTGAGAGTGAGTTTAAGGACTGACACTCTCTCTATATATTTTTTTTTCTTATATATAACGTGATTGTGTCGTTAGATTTACATTGTGCTTAATTAATTTATAACTTTCGATGTAATGTTCAATCGTTCAATTTTTTTTCTTCTCCGAATATCTTTATTTTTACTAATATTGTTGAACGACAAAAAGAAACAGAGAACAAGAAAGACACGACAGACAGAGACCGTCTTTTTTTTTAGTGTATCTTTGTTCTGAAGACTACATATAAATTTAGAAAATATAGCTCAGGTAATCAAACTTTTGAAATCGTTTGCTTTTTATTATATACAGAAGAAACAAGGTTGTATTTCTTTTCATTGTTTTTCTTCATTTAGAACTTGATCCAGGTATCGACCCGTGCAGTGCTGTAAGTAGGCGTTAAGTATCCCTCTTGGAGAGCGCATTCTCAAGAATGAAATTCAAAAGAATTGACGGGTCCATTTCAATATAACACGATATTTTTTTATATATACTGTGGATAATCCCAAAGACTTTTTAGTTCCCCAAAACTAATCTCACGAAGCTCAAATCATTTTCGTACTAGTATTTTAAGTGGTTTGGATGGCCAATAGACTCAAACCCAAGGCAGAAGCTCTAGCTGGAATCCTTTTACCACTGGTATATAACTCGATTTTAAAGTCCGACTTCTGAGACTTTTCTCATAGAGCCATACTATTTGTTTTACAAATTTTTCAAGTATCCGTATATTTCAGAAACTTGATGGGATCTTTTCTTGTATGTTTTAGTTATTGTATATGGTTTCAAATTTGAACTAAGCCTAAGCTGCATGGAACTGTGATAAGTGTTACACGGAAATAGAGTGTTTGTAAACGTGGAGACGATTGTCTAACCTTTAAACATTTGTGTGTAATCCACTATATAGGTCGACATTTTTCTTTCTCGACAAAAGGCTTTTCTCTTGATTAGAGTTTTCTCTTAAAAAAGATAGGAGATGAATCAGGGTTACACTTAGGAGTTTACTGTTGGATGAAGTTTAACCTTATCTATGTACATAGAAATGTATAATCCATTATATATACAAGATATCTCTTGAATGTGGTCACGTGTTTCTTACGATAACAACGGGATCTTGCTATCTGGTCAGTGAGTACTGAGTAGTGAAAATGGTATATGTGAAAAATAAAACGAAAAGATGATATATTTATGTAGCTGCAAATCATTTTTACCGAACCAAAGAAAGAAACGGAAAGTTCCTAACTTTAAAACAAAATTACGATAGTTATTTCCATTCCACAACAACTAATACCCGTAACAAATAATTTTCCCCTTGGATTCTTGGATTTCACCGCACATTTCAAGACACAATGTTTACTTTTTTTAACGCTGAATAAATATAATGATTTTATTTCCTTATATAAAAGTATAGAAAGAATCAATTATTATTTTCATTAATTTATTTTAATGTTTATTTTAAGCCACTACTCTATACCATGAAAAGGTTGATGAGTAGTCATTTTCACGAAACGAAAGTGGAGAAACAATAATTGTGTATAAAGATATTCCACTAGAAAGTGAAACAAATAGGTACAATTATTTGTTTAAGGCAACTTTGGACCATTTTCACATTCTTAATTATCATAACATTATTGTTACTCATTTTGGCATATTTTTGGTCGAATAGGATATGTACGTTTGATCAATTTTCAGTATTTATATAAACCGCTGAGGTGAGATTCAGATTCTCGAGACTGTTGAATTTGATGTTTAAGAGAATTTCAGATGCTTGGAATAATCAGCAGCTGTCGGTTGAGAACTTTGTCCATTGAAAAATGAATATGTGCAACGATCTAGAGATGTGATCTATGTTGAACCTTTCCTGGTGTGAGTTGTTTTATATAAATGATTTTAAATATTTTTATTTTGCTAAATACATATAAAATCGTTAAGCTAAATATATTAATATTAATATTATTATAATTTTCTTAAATTATATTATTAAATGGTAGTGTAAATTTATCGAAATTCGGATTATCACTAAGCTAATAATATTCTATAAAAATTAAGAGATATCTTAACTGTATTTCAATTAATCATTTATGAGGATAGTACCAATGACTAATCTTTAAATATTTCAATTTTTATAAAGTGAGAAATGTTTTAGTTTATTTTTTTAAGTTGAGAAATGTTTAAGTAGTCTCACTTTTTATATGTTATTAATCTTTAATTTAGCTTGATATTAGAATTTTGTTAAACGGAAATTACTAGACTACCATTATTTGATTATATTAACATAATTAAATAAAAAGAAGTAAACTAGCCATATAAATGTTACATACTATAAAATTTTCGTAAAAGGTTTTCAAAAGTTTTTTGTTTGAAAAGATATTCTCATTTTCTTTTCTGTTTTTAATTGCTATTTTTTTAACCAACAAAACTTTAACTACTATATTTTCTCAGAAATTCATGAAATAGAAATATTTTAAGTTTACGCACAAACATTTATCCAAAGAAATAGGGAAAACTGGAAAACAGAAACCTGCCTTTGTTTTTCTTCATATGATTCCATTGGTTGGAACGCTTGCTTATACCTCTCTCATTTGTGTTTCCTTACTTTCCTTCGCACTTCGCAGCACTGTATTTAAAAAAAAAAATTAATCTTTGCATCAAATATATAAAATTTGGCTGTTTATTGGCTACCTTCAATTTTCTCTATTTTGGCGTTTGAATAAATTCACCATCTAGTCAAAATACATTTAGATTTCGACAAAAGTATTTATTTAGATAAAATCCATATTTTTGACGTGTCAGAGAAGAGGATAATACGGGTAGAAGATTGGTGATCATAATAGCCTTGCTCCCTATAACTTGGGCATGTGAGCCACATACACACTGAAAACTGCAGAGCTGTACATTTCTGATTTAAATTTTAAATATTCGATATGTTCGAAGATGTTTTAGAAATTTTATTTATTCTATATTTAACTTTCATAATTTTAATAAATTTATACTTACTTAATATACTACAACTATTAATATTTTACAACATTTATCATAGTTAAAAAAATTCACTAAATGTTAAATAATAATTTGTTTGTAAAAAGGAGAAATATTAACAATTTTTTAGTTTCTATGCTTTTAACCAAAAATATTTTTAGCATTTAATTAGATGTTTTTTTTACATTTTCAAATATAAAATTATGTAACCATATTCATTTCATTTGATTATATGATTTTACTTTCTAAATTTATTGAAAATTTGATATATAAACTATTCGAAAACTTATATTTATCCTTAAACAAATTAGTTGGTTGTTAAAATTTCAAATCACTTATTGTAAAAAAGGCTCTCTGATATTTTATTTCTACATATATTTGTTAACTAATTTTATTTTAAAAAATAGTTAAATTTTATTTGATAAAGTTACACTTTTGTGAACAAAAAAATATATAAAACGTCACTTAAAAATGAAGGAAATCAATTTTCTTTAACAATCAAACGAAGGAAATCATTTTTAGTTATATATATAATTCATAAATAAGTCAATTGATCGAATCCTAACATCATCAGAGAATACTCTCTAGATAAAGAAAAAAAAAAGAGTCACTGAAACCAGCTTATAATCTCTCCACTTAACAAATAATCAAAAATAAAATAATCAACCTTCTTAATTAATTAATTTATGTTTGTCTCTTCTGGTCTACACACTAATTTCTCTAACAAAATTAACCGTTCTATGACTAAATCAAGTATAGCGCACCAAACGTTGGTCTAGTCAAAAGAGTATCTAATTTTATTAGACTATAGTCACATCATTGTACTAATATATTTTAATAATCCACATCCACCATGTTACATTTTATTATATTCGTAGTTTTCTTTGTAATATAGCCATAACAAAATAAAAATTACAAACCTAGCTATGGTTTTACATGGAAAATTCGATATTGATCTTAAGTAGACAAGAAATTATAATAAAATACTATACAGTTATAAATTTTGGAATTTTTACACACAAAAAACCCAACAAAATCGTTTATAAGAGAAATAATGATTCCATCAACTACATGTAAAATTACTATTCGTAAAAATGGAAAATTTATTCGATTAATTTATATATTTATAGAATGTAAAACTAAAAATGAATAAAATAATAATTTCATCTGATGCATATGAAATTATTATCTAATAAAGGGTAATATAATATTTATTATACAAACAAATTATTTCATGACCATTTTCTTAAATTTTTGGACTCTATTATGACTATTGAACCTAATTTCCCATGTTTTTAATTCATCATGAAACCATAATGTAGTTACCTTGTAAAATAACAATTACATGGTCGGAACATTAACTTAGCTCTTTTTTGTTGTTGATAATATGTGTATTAAAATTTATTAAAAAAACAGTTTGTTTAATTACATGAGTTTGGCGAAGTTATAGAACTACAAGACCTACAAATTAAAAGAGATAAAAAAGCTTAACTGAAACAGGGTGAGAAGTATCCTATCCTTTTTCGATCTTTATCCATACGTGAACTATAGAGCTAAAAGATTTTTGAAAGTCTCACGGTGGATGCAAACTTATAGGATATCTTTGACGCACCAGTGTATTTTTTGAAACCCACCATGTGTGAGTGCCGGACTATTGTGCAGGCGCGAATTTCTCCTTCCAGAAGAAGAAAATAGTGGCTTGAGTTGTCAGACATTTGAGAGTTGCAACTGCTTTAGGTCTCATTTTTTGTTCGCCTTTTGTTTTGTTTGCATGTAATAAAATGAACCACGATATTTGGCATTGTATAGCAGTACACGATGCTAAAGATTGCGGCAACCGTTTATATTGTGGTTCCATTTATACAATGTCAAAAATTGTGGCTCCATTTAGAAGCAAATGCAAACAAATGGAGCTTTTTACATATTTTCAAAAGAAATGGAAATCAGATGCAATTATTATTTCTAACTTATAAACACACAAAAACAGAAAAAAATAAGTTCTGAAAGCATCAATGTCTCATTATTATTATTTTTTCTCTCAAATTCCCAAGACATTAAAGTTTAAACAAATAGGAGTATGTAGCTGCCGCGTGAGATTCCATCGGATCTCAACTTCCGCACTAATGAAACCTACAAAATGTTCAAGTAATCTATATTTTATTAACGCACCCACTTAGTGAGGTTATAATAGATCTACCATAGTGTCTCATGTTGTCTGTATGATTTTATCCCATGTTGTTTGTATGATTTTATCCCATGTTGTCTTGCATGCGAAATGTTTGAATCGTCCTATTATTAAATTACGGCCATTAAATTACAAAATAAGATTATAATAAATTTAACTTAATTATTTTTACCAATTTGTTTTAGGGAAATCGTTTATATATAAAAATAATAATCCTTTATGTAGAAAATTTACGGGGGCGACGTACATTTGTAGTATCTTAGTGTTCCATCTCAACATACAACTACGGAAGCCTGTGTTTATATCATCAACGATTCTTCTGAAATTACCGTGAAGGAGACAATTATAAAAAAAATTGTTTCAGTTATGTTGCTATTAAATGATGGGATGTAAAAAAAAAAGGATGATTGAGCTGCGATGTATGTAGAGTTCTAGGGGATAATGTAAAATTTATTTCAAAGACTGTAAAAGCTTATTGTTTGTATGCTTTTGTTTTCTTCTAAGAAAAAAATGACTTATGATATATATATGAGCATTCATATTAAAATCTTAAAATTAACTCATTAAAATTTTGGATACTTGGTTAGTGACGTACATATACATACTAACTATTTTCTTAGAAAATATTTTCTCAACGAAAAATAGAAAATTCTTCAACTTGCTCTAACTATAATACGTCAATAAATTTGGTTGTGAAGAGATTCTGATTGAAAGAAATAGTTTTCAATGATATTCGAGCATGTGGTCTGAGCTCTAAACTTTATCTTCTATATTACTTTTTAAAGCTTATGATATTTTCCATATAAATATAAAATATTTTACCCTGAAAGTGAGAGTTGATAATTATTAGGGATCAAACTGGTATCTAATTATTAGATGCAAAGATATGTTTACTACATTATTTATTAAACCCCCAAAAGTAATATATATAGAGATACATGTTTTTTTTGATGTGGAATACGCGATTATATAGTATCAATTATTTTTCGGACTTTTTTTAAAAAAACTTAATTATTTTTCGGACTTCGGAGAAGTATCCCATGAAATTATATACATATACATATTGAAAATTCGCACTTGTCGTAGCAACAAGAGACTAGTCACAAAACGAAAGTTGAAAAAAGGACAAAGAAGCTCTATTTGTCTTCTTGTTTTACTTATTTTTAATCATTTGCGTTCCCTGATACGTTAGAATCTTAATAAATAACAAAAAGTAAAAGAAAGAAACGAAAGAAAATGATTCTCCTGTACTTGTAAACTCGTCATGTCCCACATGTTAACTTTTTCCATTCCACCAAACGTTCCAAAAAATCCATGACCTATTGATCCAAGAACAAGAAGACACGAATTAATAACAAATCCCCCTTTCACCGAAAAATACATACTATTTATGTGTTATTTGTACATAGTGAGAGAGCTTACCTCATCTGGCTCTTGCAAAGAACAAGAAGCATTAGTCTCCTTTGCGTACTTGGATACAAGAATCCCAAGACCTTGTCTTTTATCTCTCAAAACCTGTTACAATGTCACTTAGATCAATGATCATATATAAAGATTAAACTAAATGATTTGTTAAGCACCTTATAAATTATTTGTCGAAACACTAAGAATATGCATATACCTTAAAGGCATCTTCGTCGGTACGATCATCTCCAATATATATAGGAAAAACTTCGGTACAATTATCATATCCTGCACATATCAAATACCCATTTGTATTAGTGAAATTAACAACAACAAAAATAAGTGAAAATTGATTTTTGTTTTTTATTTATAAAATTTAAACCACAAGGACTCTCTTCATACCCTACCATTTTATGAAGTTTTTGAACAACGAATCAATAATGAACTAACTAGGCATAATTAATGTTTTACCTAGTGATTCTAACAAGAACTCGAGTGCTTTGCCTTTATCCCATTTAATGATTGGACGAATCTCCAGTACCTGAAATGAAATCAGACCAAACAGTAAATAATCATGATTAAAACTAAATCTTAGTTGGGACATTAACTAGTTACAAAAATAAAATTTTCTCACTAAAATTGTTAACTAAACTTACTTTTCTTCCTTGCGTAAGCATGAGCTTGGGGTAGTTCTTCAGAACTGATCGAACAATATGGGCCAAGTCACTCCATTTCTGTCAGTGCATAATTCTATGTATTAATGGTTGATTGTTATAATTATATTGATACAAACGTAAGAAGTCAACTTGAGATTTTAAAAGAAACGAAGATATTAACAAAATCTTTTATATATTGCTATATGATTATTTTGATACAAAATTTAAAAGAAGTTATCCATACATTTTCGTCTACACGTCGAAAGTGAACAGAAGCACAAAACTTGTTGTTCTCAACTTTGGCTCCTTGAATCGATTTTGTTTTCTCGACTAGTTTTTTGTAAACCTATAAGGAAGGAAAAACAAATTGCTTTAATAAATATAGATTTAATTCACAGAAGAAAAAAAAGAAGAAGTTGGGGGTGGAATTAATGTGACCTCAGTGATCACCGGGAGGAACTCCATGGCGGGCTGACAAAGAAGAGATTGATTCTTCTGGATTGTATTCAAGAAATGAGAAAAATGAAGATAGAAATATACAAAACTTTATTTTATAGTAGATTACGTATTCATACTTTCTTGTATTTAGATCCTTGCTCTGGTCCTTTGATATCCATGCCATGACTTCCGGCATAGTACAACTCAGTTAATTTCACAAAACTATAAACCTGAAACATAATTTGAATAATAAAAGTAATGTTTAAGTGGATATGTAGGAAAATAACAATATTATTAATATTGAAATTAAGTAATATGATACCTTCTCTCTGGATCTCCCACTAACTATGGCTGTTGGAAAACGCATTGCAAGTTTCCTCACAGTGTTTCGCATCTGAAACAAAGAATTCAAACACAAAAATTACTTAAAGAATTAGAACTTGTAATTTCCTATATTAATATAAAATGAGTATATCTTATGACATATACTCATGTAACTTGTAAGTAACTTTTTTCCTTATGACATATTTTATTAAAATAACATGATATTGACGTTTATTTTTAACAAATATTATGTTTTCTTCTTTTTTTTTGTCGACACAAATATTAAGTATTTTACTCGTTAACATGTTATTTTTATATGGTATCATGCTATTTAATTAATCCAAACGCAAAAGAACCTCTTATACTGTGCCATTTTTTTTTTTGCTAGGTCTGGCAGCAAAAAAAAGCTTCTAAAAATTACTGGAAAAGTTTTTTCAGAGAAACGGGAAACATACCTTCTTAGACATGAAAGCTCTATCAGGATCATCAACAATGGGAGAGAGAGTACCATCGTAATCAAGAAACATGACGATTTGTTTTCCTTTAGATTCATGAAGTATTTCTTCGAACATGTTCAAAGCTGATGGATGTTCTGCCTGCAAAGTCATAATTTTGTCGTTCAATAAAAAAGGAATTGGAGAACAAAACCAAAAGCAGAGGTTGCAAGAAGACCTTTACCATCCAAGAAGATTGGTTGTTCAAAGATTTGAAGTATGTAGGAGAACAAGCTCTCATGGAATCAACCCATGATCTTATTAGTCCTCCTCCTCCTTCGACGTTTTCGTGGTTGATCTGAAAATCTTGAAAAACTTTTGTTGCTGGTGACGTGTCTCCATCCTCTCCTCCGGCGTATATAACCTCCGAGTTTGAGATGATCTTTATCTCTAACATTTTAGTAATATTCTCTTCGATGAATCTCACTGAGAATATAAGATTTAAATAGAGGTGATAACAGATTAGTAATTAACATGTATACTTATGTGTTTAATATGGTATTAATCATTACAAGAACCAAAATGGGTTTATCAAACAAAAGTAACCAAAAAAATTTACCCATTTAGGATATAAAGCTAAACTTGAATTTGAAGTTATACAATGAGACTGAATGTATGTTGGGAGAGACAGAGAGTAAGGGGATGGACTGATTTTATAGTTGCAAGAAAATAAAAAATAAAAAGAAAATAAAAATATAAAACAAAGTAAAACTCAGATATTGTGTGTCCGAGTCGAAACTAGCGAGTGCGAGTTCCACTATACTGTACACGTGTACTAGTTGGTCCCATTCCCACTGGTGACATCCTTGATGGCTGGCTTTGGATATCTTTTGGTTATTTGGCGTTGGAGCGTTTCCATCAAGTGCCACGTGGTCCCGTCCAATTTGATCATGCTCACACAGGAACAAATAGATATTTGTTTTTTGAAAACTAATTTCATAAGTTTTTATTTTCGATCATGCCATATTATCCATTCTGTTTTAACATATAAAGAGTGTATTAGCTAAAAATAAGAAAATTTAATTAATTATAAGAAACTGCAAACTATAATTAATCCTGTATTTTATAAAAAATCTAAAATTTGCATACAAATATTTTTCCTATATATTTTTCAAAAAGCTCAAATAATATTATTTTAACAACAATTTTAAAAATATTCAAAATGATTCAGAAACACCAAAAATACAAAAAATTATAACAAATATCATACGGATATATAAACAAAATTTTAAGTTAATTTATCTATTTTTAGTTAAAATATTCATAAGATGAAAAAGAGAGAATTTTTTAAAATATTCCTTACTCTTCATGAATTCTTTAAAAATGTAAATGACTCTATCAATAAATACATCATTTCTGAACAGTCCTTTCAACAACTACCATTATACTCACATATGGGATTATATAATTTAATATCATGATAAATTCTTCCGTTTCATAGTGTAAAAATAAAAAAATTATTAATTATTAATTCTTATAGTTAATCTTTCTATGTTCTTAAAAACAAAACCAATCTAAACCTGAAAACAATATATGTCTCATTCTAAAATTAATATACATAACAATGATATATAATATATGAATTCACTGTGGGAGCATACCATGTTGTTGTTCCATGTTAGATCAGTTCCAAAGGAAAGGTAACTATTTTGAATATCTTCAAATTTAATATTAATATTTTTAATATATAAATTATATTAAAAATGAATCAGTAATAAAATGACAAGTGATCAAAACGGGATTCTAATTAAGGAGTTCTCAAAATCTGTGTGTAGAAAAATTGTTTCTACTCTATCACGTATCACCTCATATTTTCTATTTCTCTATTAATATAATAATAAAAACTCCATTTAAAAACTATGGATGGAGAAGTTCATGGTAACCCCAATTTGAGTCTTTCCCAATACCATAATGACATACTTAATTTATAATTTTTTTAAAAATTTTAAAATTTTTGTTTTTTAAAATAATTTTTAATATAAATAATATTTTCACAGTTTTTATAAATTGTTTAAACTTTAGATCATCATTATCACTGCATCTTAAATAGATATATTAAATAAATAAATGATTTAGTTAAATTAAATATGGCTAAAATTAGATTTAAGTTTTATATAAAAGATTTAAGAACTAAATTTTACCAGTCACTTGTGGATAAAATGATTTTTCAAAGAAAAAAAACAAACAAAAATGGACACTTTTCAAAATTAAATTTATTATTTAATAACTAACAACACTCCATTAAAAATTTCAGCGATAATGATGTTTTTATAGATTTGACTTTAGTCGCTTTTTAGTATATCGAAAATATGTAATTTTTATAAGATAACACTAAAATTTGTATCAGAAAATTTAAAAATAAATTTTATTTAAAAAGAAAACAAAAAAATATTTACATACATATAAACTTAATATACATTTAGTATCAATTTATGCTATTAATAGAACCAAATCACTATTACCAATTATTTTTGGGGTACTTAACCATAAAACTGATCAGTTATACACACACATATAAACCAATCACCATAACATGTAATTGTATATATTTTATTTTATTTCACCTGCAATTATACATTTTATAATGAGACAAAAAAATCACCAAAGTAAAATCGAACACGTTTTTTGTTCTTATTAGGTCTCTGTGTCAACAGCTGTTGCAGTTTATTAAATGCCACATGGCTAAGTAGTTAACAACTATCTACTGTCCGGTCAACGTCTAGCACATTGTCCACAAAAACAATTAAGCAAAGTAATAGTTTATGTGTTCTCATTGGAGGGATCTAACGAAAAAACAAAGTTGATTAGTTGAGATTTGATTGTAAATGGGTCTTAGTCTTGAGTTCGTGATGAGGTCCTGACTCTTCAGATACCTTTTATCTACATCTGATGGGTGAGGTTGACACTAGTTACTAGCACTTTCTTTGATTCTCCGTTTAATTTATTCCTTAATCTTCTTTACTCAAATCAGTTATTCACAGTTAGCATTGTCTAAGTTTCGATAGGTTTCAAATGGAGAGCCGACTAATCAGTTCGGTAAAAAAAATTGAAATGGTGAATAAAAATTAGTCTAGTTGTTGCAGAATACATAAAAGAAATTTGGTTTGCTCTCCACAAAATTTTTTTTATGAAAAAAGGAAATACATGGTCTGGAAAAAATTATTTCATCTTGTGTTCAAAAAATAAAAACACAAATTGTTTCATCTTAAATTGATATGTAGTACGACTTATCATATTAGGTTTAGCTCAGCCTGGTTTTGGGTGGGCTATACGGAAATTTTTCAGTTTCTCCTTCGATCATCTTCTGTTTTGCCTACTAATATTAATTGAATCATCAAAAACTTGTAATGTGAAGCACAAATAATTAAATACAACACTTTAAATTAGAACGATCCAGTTCATAAACAAATTAGTCTTCTTTATTCATTGCAATCATTCGAAATTAAACAAATTGATAGTGATGCGTTGAAAACATATCTACTAGTTTTCACATGATATTTTGTGATGGATATGAGAGCAACCATCCTTTTATATATAAATGAAAAAATTATATGTTGCATAAAATAGAAGAGAAAGAGGCATTTCACATGTTTACATGTGTGGATATGCCGTTTGTTCTTATTCATATATTTACAAAGGGATCGCTGTAGTGTTTTGTTAGCTTCTTTCATAATAACAAAATTAAAATAGATTTTAATAGATTATACTTGTTTATTATTAGTCAAGCTTCGTAAATCAAAGCTCAAATTATCTGATAGTTGGGAATAGCGGTGCCTGTACATCAATATTACCATAATATAACAGAATTGTGAGTAGGCAAGCCAAACTCGGCCGATATTAATAAACTATCAATTTTATGTTACCTGGGACTGGGATGCTATGTATAATGTATGTTTTACACCACATGCAGCAAGAAAAACAAAAGTATCGTTCTAGTACACATAAATATATCGCATAAGATCTTATAGGTTTTAGTTCTCAGCCAGGTTTTGGAACCGACACTTCACGTGAAACGAATCAAAATTGTCTCCACCTACCACGTGACCGATCTCTACACATAAAAGAGTATATCCAACAACAACAAAATTTCAATACTAAAATTGTAGACTTTAAGTTATTATACTTCATTATTGTTGATACAACTTCGAAGTGTTTGAGTCTTTTAGATAGGAAAATACACCATACCATGCATTTGCGTGTTTTATATTCTCAAAATCGATAAACAAATATGTAAATAGGACAAAAGTGAATGAATTGAGTTCAATCATTTTTGTTCTCTTGCCTCTTAGCGACAAAGAAATGAAAAAGAAGAAAGAAGAAATAGAAAGCTGGATGTCTTTAATTTGGGGAATATTAATTTAAAGGCAACATAAAGTGGGGGAATATTATTGTGTCAATATATCTCACATTCGATCAAGTTGCTATAAGTTTTTAGTTAAGGTGCGTGGAAACCACCAAATCTAAACAATACTACATTAACTTTCTTTAAAAAAAAAATTAATTCAGTAAAAAAGAAAGTGAGATATTTTGACACAATAATATTCCCCTAAATTGGTCGTAAATGGTTAAAAAAAAGTGAGGTATATTGACACAATAATATTCTCTGTCCAAAAAGAAATAATTCATTAGCTCAACGTATGAGAAGCTATCCTTGGACATCAGATTTACTGGGGCTTCTCGTTCGCAATACCTCGAACTGGTCACGACCTGATCCAGATTGGATTAAGTGTAACACGTGGGTTTTATTCAAAACTCTAAAAGGTGAAGCTTTTTGAATCGTGCTTAATTTGGAAGGCGTTTTACTTCTTCTACTAAAAAGAGTGTTTAGTAATCTAAATTCCTTATTTGATGTTCAAATATAAAGCTTTCTTTGGGCCGTTGACTGAATGCAACACTATAAACTATCCAACGTCAACTTCACCATAAATGCAAAACTTCTTTCTGATTTTATCAATCAGCCAAAAGCTTAGCCGCGTTTCAAGTCTTATTCTTTATGTATTTTTTTCAGCTCTCTTTTCGATTGGACATTAGAAGGTTTACTTTGAATCTTCTTCTGATAACAGAGGAGCTTCGCTCATAACATTGAAGGTGATCCATGATGGCCGGTGTTAATCTTATGTGGCTTCCGGTTCTCCTTCATGGTTTCGTTCTATGTTTCACTTTAAGCAAATCTCCTCTAATTTTTAGTTTGTTTTAACTTTTTGGGTTGTAATGGTTTTTTCTGTCTCGTACTCGACGATATGTTTGGTTTCTTGGCTATTCTCTTAATCTAATAATCGTTTAAAAAAATCAGAAAGTGGTATTATCTATAATATCAATGGTTTACAAGAAATATAATTTGTGTCTGATAAAAAAATATATGACCTGTGTTCCTGTGTTTAACAAAAAACGATTGGTGTTAACAAAAAAAATGATTGGTTCTTCTACAATCACTAACAAAAACTTCATTTATGAGTGATAGTAACTATTAATGCTTGATGACAATCACATAAAACGCTTTTAAATGTTTTATGATTTCTAAATATTTTGTAGAAAAATCTGTTTCTTTTAAAGTTTATATTTTATATAATATTTCAAGATTTAATTACTTATTAGTATATAGTTAGCGTAATATATAATATGATTAAAATAAACATATTTTTCAATGC
>KE154623.1:89448-103674 GCA_000411075.1 Sisymbrium irio | reverse complement strand
TGGCCTATACAGGGATCGAACCTGTGACCTTCGCGTTATTAGCACGACGCTCTAACCAACTGAGCTAATAGGCCATTTGAAAATATATCTCCACATATTTTATTTAAACATAAAAATAACTTTTTCAGCTCTCTTGGCTTGTACAACTAAACGGAATCCCAACTGAACAAACATAACACCTTTTGGCTTTGGAGTCTCCGCTTCTTGGTCTGTAACTAAAAACGGAATCCACTAAAAACATCTCACATTCTCTCTCAAAACTCCAACAACTGAGCTAAATTTGTCATTGATAAATGGCTACTACTTCCAACTCGCTACTCTTCTTGAGCTCTGACTCACTGAGTCATCATCACAATCAGCCAAGAATCCCTCTCCATCTCTCCTCTTCCAGATCTCATTCTGTTTCCTTCCTACCCACCAAACAATCCAGCTCCCTCGCGCTTCGTTGTTCCAACAATGGAGATAACGTCTCATCAGAAAAAGACACCCCAATCGAACTCAGTAAGAAATTTCTCGACTTTTTTGACATTTCAATTCTCATCTCCTCTCCCCACTTAACTGTAATGTCTCTTCTCTTCTCTAATCTCCAGAGTACCCAGCATTTCCAACTGTTATGGACATTAACAAGATCAGAGAGATACTGCCTCACAGGTACAGTTTTACGTTTGAAAGTTTTGATCTTTTTTGTTTGTTTGGGGAGGAGAGAGGAGGAAATGATGATACTTTGATATTTTGTAGGTTTCCGTTTCTGCTGGTGGATAGAGTGATAGAGTACACGCCTGGTGTTTCAGCTGTAGCTATTAAGAATGTCACAATCAATGACAATTTCTTCCCTGGTCATTTCCCTGATCGACCCATCATGCCTGGTGTTCTCATGATTGAGGTAATAAAAGCTTTAAAAGTTGCAAACTTTATAAACTCTCGAAGATCCTTTAGTTATTTCTATATGTTCATGATTGAAATGTTAGCTGTTGTGTATCAAAGTGCTCTAGTGTCCGAGTATTAAGCTTTTAGCTGTGAATGGATTCTGAATCCTGATGCATTGTGAAATGACTCATTGAGGTAATGAGTACATTTATAGTTGAAAGCCTTGAAGACCACTTATTGAGGGAATAAAAGCTTAAAAAGTTGCAAACTTCATAAAATCTCAAAGATTTTTTAGTTTATTATACGGTTATGATTGAATTGTTAACTGTTGTGTGCAATATCAATATCTTCTAATGTTTAAAGGAAAGATAAGTTTTAAGTTCAAATATTAGTTATCCAGATGGTTATGATTGAAATGATATCTTGTTGTGTACACTATGCTCTGATGTATGAGGATTCTCTACAGTTTAAGGGGAACAAGTTAACGATTGCTAGTTTGAGGTTGGTTTTGGATCCTCAATCCAGACAAAGTTAATGTGAGGAGATCTTTTTGTGATTGGTAAATGAATGATCTTGTTGTGAACTTTTAGAGTAATGATAGTTGAGAGCCTTCAAGACCACTTTTGCTAAACTATTGCTTCTAAACGTGTGAAACTATCTCCGAAAATTTCACATTTAGCTCTACTGAAAGCCCGAGTTGATCTATCACAACTAATGATGGAAGGGGACAGATGTATCACTGACTTATAGGTTTTGGATTGTCACAAAAGAATTTGAACATCACTTAATCGGAAAGTTGAGTTTGTGTATGTTGCAGGCGATGGCGCAAGTGGGAGGTATAGTAATGCTGCAGCCTGAAGTAGGAGGATCTCAGGATAATTTCTTCTTTGCCGGTATTGACAAAGTGAGATTCCGCAAGCCAGTGATTGCAGGAGACACACTGGTCATGAGGATGACTCTTCTCAAGTTCCAGAAACGGTTCGGGATGGCTAAGATGGAAGGTAAAGCTTATGTGGGTGGTTCATTGGTCTGCGAAGGCGAGTTCATGATGGTTTCTGCAGGCAGTTCGTCTTGATCTCTCACCCATGACCCGTTCATTAGTGGCCTCACTCGCTATTTGTTGTTTCTCCTTCTTATGTTTCTTCTGTGATTCGGAATTCTAGACAAGACCAAAAGCTTTTATGTTTTTGACAGTTATACGAGCTTCTTCAAGGTTCTCTTGCCCTTTTTGTGTACTTTATTGATGTCTCTGATTGATGAAAACTCACTACACATAAAAGAGAAAGTTGCCATTAAGAAACTCATTTTCATAAATCATAAAGTTGGTATAATACAATGAGGCACAAACATAGTTGCTCCTGAGTTATTACACATTTGATCCAAATGCTCACTTATCTTCTCACAGATTAAACTGCTCAGATCAATATCACACAAATTAATCTTAAGCTTCTTGATACATTTCTCTCTCACACACTTAATAAGTCTTCATATCCTAAGATCTTAGATCCCTCTGCTTTTTCTTCTTCCTTGTCATTCACTTGTACTCCAAGATCATGTTGTTCTCTGGTGCAAGACCAACGCAGGCCCTAAAAATGTTTTCCAGCATAGCCCGCTGCTTCGATAGCGCGTTTACCACAGGTGTCCCAGGCGGTACAAGAGGTGCCTTTGTGAGGTAACTGAGTATGGTAGCTACTGGGTGGAAAGAGTGAAACTTTCCCTGAAATATCAAAAAAGGTACAAACATGAGTAACACAGTTTTAAAGCGAATCATGGAGGAACTCGAGTACTATATAGCAGAACACAAACCTCTCCTTCGGCCTTGAACTGGATTCTGGTGCTGAGTTCAGCGAGGAGAACGAGATCCAAGATGATTGGAGCAGCCAATAGAGAATCCTCGCAAGTATTATGCATGACAATCGTGTTCTTCCCTCCCATGAAAATCTCTGAGGTGTACTCGTCCATCGCTCTTTTACTATCGCCAACATAAGGTACATACTGCAACACAGTTCAGAACGTCAACAAGATTTAAGACTCTGAAATGTGGGTAAAGAGAGGAACTGATGACTCTAGACTCAAAACCGAACCTTGATGACAACGACATGGTCAGGATGTTCACCAGGCTCAAAGAGGATGCCATTACTAGCCACCATGTCGTCAACAACATTACTCTTTGAAATCTCTTTAGAGCGGAAAGTCTGCGGCGCTGAGAGGTTCATGCCGTCATTGTTTCCCAAATGATTATAGCTCACAATCGAAGTAGGCTGCCAAAAGAAGAAAAAAACAGATCAATCACCAAGTTTCTTCACTAGCAAGAAAGAAAGAAGTTAGGTTTCAATTTACAAATAAGCTATCTTTTGTTGTTACCTTGATGCCAGCTCCAACAAGGAAATCGACAAGAACAGACTTCATCTTAGTCTGACCACTCTTGAAATCATCCCCACCGATCAAACAATTCCTTGAGATGGCCAATTCGATAAGACCAGGAACAAAAGTATTCTGAGGACTCCCATTAATGAAAGGGATGCCTTCAAGAACACAAGCGATAGCATAAAGTGTAGAAGGCGAGATCTCAGACTCGTTCTTTTCAACAGAAGCCAATAGATTTTCCATCGTATCGTTAAGTCCTACGATCACATCGCTATAACGCTCTGTGTTGGCTGTCCACAAGACAACTAACTTGTCCACTTTGTTCTTCTCCTTAAACTCCCTAACATAATTCCACATCACACCAAACACACAAACACAATCAATACACAAACTAACAAACAGACAACAGTTCTGCATATATCTGCAAAGTCTATATACATTTTATTACCTCATGTCCTTGATGATTTGATCGACTTGTTCTTTCTTGGTACCTTTGATCACACTATTAGCACGTGACCCTTGATTCGCAGCAATGAAGTCAGGATCATAGATTCCAGGAAGTGGTACCATATGCTCCATGTAAGGTCTGAGCTGTTTCTGAAGATCAATGTCAAGGACTCTGGCTCTAGCCATAGCATCTGCTAGATTCATGTCACTGATATCCCAACCACCAAACACAACATCGTCTGGATTCACCATTGGGAGAAGACTCTTGAAAGGAGCGTAGATCTCTTCACCATTGTAAGATCCGACACGAATCGAAGAAGCTTGAGTGAGTGACCCAAAGTAGTTTGCTTGTTGCACTTTGTCTTTAGTCGCCCACGAGATTCCTCTACAAACAACCAATTCATTAATCTCAACCAAAAATCTAATCTGAACAGAGAAACTAAAAACCAAACCACAAAGTGTTAAGACTCACTCTTTGTTAGCAATCACACCAGCGGTTAAAGTTGATCCATTGTTCCCTCCCCAACCAACAAGCATAACCCTTTATCACCAAACATTGAAAATGTGAGTGATGTGTCGGAATGTTAACAGAAAAAAGATTCAAACTTTGTTCGGAAGTAAAATTACCCTAATTTGGGGACACGAGTGTCTGTTACGAAATCGTATTTGACAGTCTTTGGCTTCACAACCCATTGGTAAGAACCGTTACGGTTCTCATGGACGACTTCTGTAGTTTCGTAATCGTACACTGAATGGATCTCATTCTCTGTGTACTTGACGTTTGGGCTCTCTACCTTAAAGCTCTCGATGAACATTTTCTCTCTTTCTCTCTCTCTCTTTGCGTTAAGCTTCTGTGTTTGGTTTGTGATCTCGAAACGATGACCAAGAGCTAGGATTTATAGAGAAGGAGCAGAGGAGGAAGGACACGTGGCGGATGGTCAGTGTTTACGATGGGTCCCTTCGTTTTCCACAAGCGAGTGGCAAGAGTTGGTTTCAGTTAGAGAGAGCCTGAGGACCGCTAAACCACACGTGTTTGGTTCACACGCGTGGATAAAACTAGAATGTGAGAGACACGTTGGAAGCTGGGACCATACACGTGGCGTGACCTACGTGAAGACAAGTCTTGTTTGTTGTTGCTTTCTCATTTTGTGGGTCCTCATTGTTTTTAACTTAAGTCTCTGAAGACACTCGAAGGCCCCCGAGGCATGAGGAAGCCGAGAAGGAAAGTGAAAGCGGTTAAAACGGCATCGTTTGCCACCGAGTTACGAGTATATGCCACGCGCGATCTGTTATGTAAAATTGCTGAATTGGTCTTGTTGGATGCACACGTGGCGAAAGATATGATGTCACGTCTGATCCTGGCGCGTGAGGGATTTAACGTCTCCGTTAACGGTAAAGTAGCCACCGTTTTGTGAAAGTGGAGTCTAGCGGGTCCCAATGAAATAGTATTGACTTCTTTGACGTATGTGGTGGACTCATGGAGAGGAATAAAATAATTATCCTTTATAATTTTTTTTACGAATTATAATTTTATCTGTTTTGGAGAAATCTAGATGCATGCAAGGTAAATTTCAAATCCTAATATCAAGGTTTATTATATTATTTAATCAGATTGGAGGTTTATATGTGTTGTAGCTAGCTAGGAGTGTCTATCGTGGTTTTGTGTCATATATGTCATTTATAGATAGATTTGATTTATATATGGCAAACGTATTGTATGCTGAACAGTTCGTTATAGAATAATTTGTTGGAATCAGTCGTAAAATTGTTTATCATATACTTATACGTCGTGTTGATGATAGATAGACTGAGAGTTAGATATATGTGTTCATTATATACGATATATATATAGACTGTCATTTCCAACGACTATATATGTATTTATAACATTTTGGTACATCTATGCTGTTATGTGTATATTTGAAATTTCGTGGTGAAAATGGTACCTCTAAAGATTATTGAATCACGAGAGTTAAAACATCATTGTCAGAAGTCGTGAATAATTGTAGACCTGGCGAGTGAATGTAAATGACAAAATAATGCAGCGAAAACGAAGCACTGACCACAAACCAAAAATATGATTTGTGGGTAAAGCAAAAGCCAAAAAGTGGGGTTATTTACTTAATTTGATTAAACATGAGTGGTCCTCTTATAATTAGAATTGATGAAACAATTCTCGAATGGTTTTGTTTCAGTTGGATGTTTTTATGTCTGGATTCATACTATCACGGATCTGCTTGCATGCCAATCTCTGATGTAGAAAATATTAGCTACCCTTAACAGCAATATATAATGGCATTAACCAATGATTATAACCCACTTGTTATAACTGAGTATTTCAATGGGTTAATATGTTGCTCGGGTTAGTTACATGTTTACTAGTAATTAATTAGTACTCAGTTACGTTGTTTAGTTATCACCGGTGTATTATATGCGAGAGAATGTAAATACTCTTTTAAGGTAATCATAATATAGTTTTAAGTCTATAGTATTGGACCTATTGGTTACAATCAAGTCATCAGAGTTCTAAGTTCCAACCAATCGAAATATTAAGATATCTTTTCCCCTCTTAATTAACTGCATCCATTTAAGGCCACACAAAACTCTGTCCTCCTTCCATTTTTTTCTTTTGTTTGTTTACCTTTTTCACTATTTACTGAATAAATGTGATCATCTCTTGAATATGTGAGAAGTTTCTAGGTCAGTTAGTATGTTTGTCGCGATGTAATAAATTATGGGTAAATATGTAGGTTCTTATTTTTTTTTCAATTTAGTTTGAATCATATAATATTGTTAAAATATCTCGTGACGTTTGCATAAATTAATTTGAATTTAACGACTACACAATAAAATAATAGGTCAAAAAAGGAAAAATATACAATATAAAACTTATAGTATGAAATTTGAACATAAATATATAAATCATATAGTTATGCTGTTATCAAAATAAGAAAATACTCCCTCTTTATGAAAACGAAATCTTTGAGACTTTGGCTACAACCTCTTATTAATATTTTCAACTTCAATTTAAAAAATACAATAAATGAATGTGAATCACATTATGTGATCATCTAAGCAAAGAATGCGAGTGTTTAATAAAGGTCTGGAGAGGCTGGCTGCTTTGAGCGATACTTAACAAATTCTTCACATTCGGAGTCACAATCTGTATAATAAATACATAAACATCCATTTAATTAAAAATACATAAAGAAAAGCTTATGCGTGTAAAATTCATTATTTTCTAAAACTTGAAAACTGTTACCTTTCCAAGACTACCTTTCACGTAAGGCATTGTCCTTTGGCCTCGGTAACTATGAACACAATTTGTAATTGGATTTGGAGGAGACTTGTTAGTATTATATTGACTTTTACTTCTTGTGATGATCGTTGGAGGGCTTTGCCATTTTCCTTCCAATTGATTTGGAAGAGTAGATTCCTGTTTATGGACGTGTATATATATATTGATATTCATAAGAGGTGTATATTTTTTTTTAAAGAATATATATGTTGTTTTGAACGATCGACGGCATACCAAGAAAAGCACTGTTGCGCAATGCTTGAGCACCTCTAAGTTCATCCTAACATCATCCAGACTTCTGCAAAGTATTCACTATATTAATTACACATAATAGTGTAACCTAGCTAGTGTTTGTAATAAACATATACTGTATATATTATATACGAGTTTACCTGTGTTTTTGCACTCCAAGACCAAAATACGAAGCCAAACTTGCCATCTAAAACATAACACAAAAAAATTTGTTATAATAATACGTATATACATGAAAATTATAATGTCACAACCTTTTTCTTTGATAACCGAGACCATGCATGTACCAAAACACGGATATTCTTAGTAGTACGTAGATCTTTAACCTTATACAACCACTTAGTTGATTTTTCTTCAACATAAGTTTCACTAGCACTTTTAATATGATAGGTGTGCATATAATAGTATGTGTTAAGGTGTTATATATTTCTATGCATATATATACATACCTTCATGTTACCAGCTCGTTTGCCAAACTTTGCGCTTAAAATCCCAAGAGAATCAATGATCGCCGCTGGCTCAGGGGCGGGCTTTCCGATCTCAGCGAAAGCATCTTTGATTCTAACACAATCGAATCTCCTAATGTTGTGACCTGCCCATATCCGACCATTCAACATACCATAGATCTTATCAGCCACGTCTTCGAAAAATGGTGCGTCGGTGACTGCACCTCTCGTGATCCCATCCGACCTAGAAGACCGCAACGAGACAACGGTCAAGTCCTTGGGACGTATAAGCGTGGTGAAGCTATCGAGTTCCACGAGTTTCTTCGGGCATACGAGTATTGATCCGAACTCTAGTATGTGAAAACGCTGTCCTGGTTTGTTTGGTACAGTTGTTTCTAGATCGAAGAAAACGATTTGGCTAGGTGATTCCTGGATTTCCATTTTTGAAAGAAGGTTAGGGTGTTTGTTTGTATTTTAGAGTTGTTCGTCCTCCTGTGTTTATAATGAGAAATGAGGAAGGAGATGGGTTTTGTTTGTGATCCAGGTCATAGTGTAGGTTTGTGTTGGAGGTTAACTTGAGTCTAAAGTTAACTTCATGGAGAAAATTTGATTTTAAGGCTAAAGAAAGAATCTCTGATTTTTCTAAATAAAAACCAAAAAAAGGTTCTTATGGAGAGAGTCTTTGGTATACTTTTGGCCTTTAAAAAGAGAATTGATTCCATTGATTCTTGATCAAGCTAAAAGATCCCCAAACGGTTTGCATACGAATAAAGGTCATGAAAAAGAAGTTAATTCTTTTGCTGCCAGAGGTACATATAAGAGATAATGACATAAGAAATTCAATTAAAGTCAGTTTTGTAGTTGAGATCCTGAACTGAGAAAGTACATAAAACATATGGAATTATGTTCTGAATGAATATGAAGAAAAACACACAGGCACACTAATACTCTGAGGGAATGAGTATTTAAATTCAGGATACACTTGGATCAATATCAAATCAAATCTTGCTGGAAGTCTGATATCGAGCATAGCAGACCTAATAGCCATACAACATATATTCTAAATGAGCTTGACTAACTCCCAATTGATTTTGAGGTGGAAGTCTACGAACCACCTCGTCCTCGCCATTCTTTGTCTCCAGCTCAAGACGCATACGGCTGATGTCCCCATCTCGTTTCTCTTTTGTTATGCCTTCAAGGGGATTCTGTATGACACGAAAGTAAAATAAAAAAAAATCTTTAAATCATACAAAAAAGAAGTTATTAATGGTTTGGTATCTACCAATATTATTGATAAAGTCTTTACATTGGGCATTATGCATTCTGGATGAAATATGTCCCTGCAGTGATTGCAAGCGTAAATCATTTTGTCTCCACATTCAACTTTGCAATAAGAACAAAAATCCTTGCCCTTGCAGTTCTTTAGCGTGAGGGTATGTTTGTGTAGTTGGTTCTTCACATTGTCTGGATATCCAATACACGCTACATGGGCGTTGAAGTTACAATCTATACATCCATAGAACGATCCATCACAAGGTCTACCACAGACGCTGCATGTTCGAGCCTCATCATCAAGACTAAAGTGATAGAGCTTGTGACTGTGAGACCCGATCTTTCCTGATAGACTCGCTTCGTTAATGCATTTCACATGGAAATTGATGTTGCAAGTGGAACAACTATAGCCATAGTTTGTGATACATAGTGTGCACGCGATGCATTTGGATCCTTTTGTAAGTGAAATCTCAAGCCAATGACTAGAATGAAGTGGATGTCGAAGAAGTCTTTTTCTCCCAAGATCAATGCACCCATGATGATATATCTCTTCACACTCGATACATGACAAAGCTTTTCCGTACAACCTATCATCACAAATAGCGCAAGAAATTTGATATGTACTAGATATGATCACCTGAACCATGTTATGCTTGTCGCTCACGCAGCGTCCTCTCACGGTTCCAATGACTTTCTGCCCATATACTCTAAGAGAATCTTTTCCCTTCAAAGCGCAAGCGATGTCAATGATAAAATCGCAAAAGCGACAAAAGAGAATGAACCCGTCAATATCATGTTTGCATTTGTCACAGTTCATCTTGTATCCTGCAGGAGGCTTTGGCAGTAGTGTCAAAGGGTGGTTCTGGTGAAACCGATGTCTTGATGGTCTCCCTAGCTCTGCACAGTAATGATGTGTTTGGAAGCTACATGTCTCGCATTTATATGGGGTACCAAGTATTTTCCCAGCACATATGTTGCAGTTTTCACTTTCATCAACCTCACTCATGTGAACCGGTCTCAGTACATGAACATGCTCGATCCCATTAACCTACAAAATATACATAAATCAATTGAGGTAAGATGGGGTTAATTAAAGGTAGAAAAGCATTTGTACATTCAAATCATTTTTGAACCGATAACTATAAAGCCATACCATTACCATAAGTTTATTGGTTTCACAGTCCACTTGAATTATTGGTCTCTTAATATCGTCACAACAAGTATACAGATCTTTCAAATACAACGGTGAAGGTGCTTCCTGTTAACCATAAAGAAGAGTAGCTCATCATCATATTTGTTATTAATCATCTATCACTAAGAAGAAAACAGAGATCATATTGACATATGATCCTACCTCTGTTAGAATGCATTCAATGTGGCCAAGAAAATCACATTCGTTGCATGAATAAGCATGATGTCCTGCATATACCATTGCCTCGCAGACCCCACAATACTCCAAAGAATCATCACCCTCTGGTAAAAATATTTTAGAAAGAAGTGGATGAACATGGTTTGATTTCTTAACCACAGACTCAGGTATCTCAAGACACTCGAAATGAAACTTCAAACCACATTCCACACAGCGATAGTAAGAGTAAAGAGAGATAGCATCAATCTTCAGGCATATTTGGCAAACACTTTCTTCTCCAAAGACTTCGTAAGCATTAGTAGATACATAAAACAACTTGTGCTCATGAGACTCGTGCATCAGACCACGCAACAAGGAATCTGCACACCTCAAGTGAAGATTAAACTTGCACTCTAAGCAACCGAAAGGAACACCGACGATATCTTCTCCACACGCACCGCACTTTTTCCCTCCACCAAGAGTTTGTGTATAATCAAGACGTCTAATAGGATGTGAGGGATGCGCAGGATGTTGAAACTCCATCGGAAGATCAAGACAACGCTCATGAAAAAACGAGTAACAATGAACACAACCGTAACATACAGCAGAAGGAGAGAGAGGAAGCTCACAGAGAAGACAAGAAGAGCCTCTCACATCTGGTCCTGGCCTACTCCTTCTAAGCAAGTGGGAATGGCTGTAATGTAATATCTCTTTGGATTCCCAACCTCTTAAGATATTCTCCTGACTCGCACAATGAAGATCCAAGTAGATCTCACACTCTTTACACTCGTAGAAAGATTCAGAAGACATGTTTCCACACCCGGAACATACGATGTAATCTGGTTTTCGATCATATTCGCGAAGACAAAACTCTAGAGAATGTTCGTGAAAATCGTGTGATACGTTCTGTGGCAGATCAAAGCAAGGCTTACAGAGATCGAACTTACAAGGATTACATGCGAATCCAACAGGTTTGTCTTTGTAGCAGATGTTGCATACGCCGTTTGTTGCAGTGTCTGGACAAGTCAACGGGCAATCATGGGAGAAATGATGGAGCAGATCTGCCATGGAAACAGAGTTACGAAAGTCAACTAGAGTAAGATATTGTCCCTTTTTATTGGCCATTTCATCTCCGTCGGGCCGAGAAGTAACAAATAAAAAAATCCAAAAAGAAAACAGAATCAGTCAATCAGAGATGTATGCAAATCACTTGATTTAACTTGGTAAAACTCTGAAAATAATCAGATGTGTATGTGTGTAAACTTGTGATACAAGCAACCTTTAGTGTTAATAAAAGTGATTTACAATGAAGAGAATAGTTTTCTGTTACATGAATTTGAAAGGAAGAACAAAGGATAGACAAAAGAGTTTTTCAGTGTTTATTGGATTGGGGATAAAGTTGGCTATATATAGTTTACAACATCATACAAACGATCAAAATCCGAACAGTTACACGGAGACAGTGGCACGTAGTGGCTCAAGGGCTTTCCTGATCTTCTCAACGGCAACTCGTAGAACATCGAGAGATGTCGCGTAAGATATCCGAATACAACTATCATCTCCAAAAGCATCACCAGGAACCATTGCAACCTAACAAAACAAGCACAGACCCAAAAACGTATAACACTTTGATCAGAACTATGTAGATACCTTAACTGTTATGATCGCAAAAATAAAATACATAATGTTGCGTTTGCATTCAAATGTGGAAATGCTTTTGAAATAATTTGTTTTTGGCGGGGCCTACCTGAAACTTGTCAAGAAAGTATAATGCAAGAGACGATGAGTCACTGATCAAACCAAAACCTTCAACTTCTGATCCATAGTAAGCACTGAAGTCAATAAAGAGATAAAAAGCTCCCTGCAAGCAAATAATACCAACAATCAAGAACACGAAGACGAAGAAGAAAACTAGCAAGTAATAGCTTCAAAGATATCAAGAGAAGCACCTGAGGTTCAGAGATCTTAACACCTTCGATTTCACGAAAGCTTTTAACCAAGAAATCTCGTCTTTCTCTGTATGCTTTCACCATCTCAGCTACAGTTTCTCCTCCAGCTTTTCCTAACCCAAGTGCAGCAACACCTGCTTTCTGAGCAATGCTACTAGCTCCTGAAGTCACCTTTAACGGAAACCATAAACCGATTTCATCTCATTATCACGGCTTTTTTCTTGATAAAGATTTGGAGAGACATATATTTGCACATATAGATAGATACCTGGCCTTGTAATTTACTGCAAGCTGCCACTATATACTTAGGACCAGCAAGATATCCTAGCCTCCAACCCGTCATTGCGAAAGCCTTAACATATCAATACGATCAGCTAAGAATTTGATCCGTTGATATTAGAAGCCAAAACAAAGATATAAACTCTACCTTTGAGAAACCGTTTACTGTCAAAGTTCTTTCGTACATATTTGGTAAAGAAGCAAAGCTTGTGTGCGTTGCAGGTGCATATATTATGTGTTCATATATTTCATCTGATAGCACCTACAAAAGAAATGAAAGAAACAGACCTTTTTTATTTAACACTTTAGCAAAAATAACCGAAAAGATTGAGTTGTGTTTCACGTTATATACCAGAAGCCTTGGATGTTTAGCAACGATCCGTGCAATCTCTTCAAGCAAACTCTTGGGGTAGACAGATCCAGTAGGGTTAGAAGGAGAACAGAGAATAAGAAGTCTAGATTTTTCAGTCAGTTTAGACTCAAGATCCTTTGGATCCAACAAGAAGTTATCAGAGATCTTAGTCGGAATAACCACAGGTGTTGCATCCGCCAATCTCGCCTGTTCTGTGTAACTCACCCAATACGGTGCAGGAATAATAACCTAGAAAACACACTTCATTGTTATGAAACAAAATCATACCAAAACAAACCAAAAAGCTCGAAAGAAAGAATTGTTTGTAATTACTTCATCTCCAGGAGAACAAACTGCAAGCACTGCTTGTAAGATACATTGTTTAGCTCCATTACTAACCAAGATCTGATCCGGAGCATAAGTCAATCCATTTTCCTCTAAAAAGACAGAACACAAACATTTTCACTCAATTTCCGACATAACTGAATAACAACGCAAAAGTGTTTATCTTTTACCTTTTAACTTCCGACATATTGCTTCTCTAAGTTCTGTAATACCTGCATTCAGCGTATACCTAGTGAAACCATCTCGAATCGCATTGATCCCAGCCTAGATACAACAACTGATTCAATAACAAAACCAAACGGACAGAGCAGAAAGAAACCACTTGGGAGAAATGTATTTTAATGAACCTCAGCTACGATTTTAGGTGTATCGAAATCAGGTTCTCCTGCAGCTAGTCTGACAACAGGAACACCAGATTGAACAAGAGTGGCTGCAAGATCGGTTATAACCATAGTCTTGGAAGGTTTTAAGGATTTCACACGAGGGCTAAGTGAAGTATCTACTGATACTGATGATGATGAAGGCAGAGTCTCTGCATCATTTGGTTTGGCCATGGCACTGATTCTAGACGAAACCTTCCCTGACTTACAGTACCTAAGCGTAGCAACATAAGAGACAGCAATTCGAATTCAAAGTTCCAAACTTTGAGGATTTGGCTAAGTCTTATGTATTGAAAACAGTTTGATCATAAAGACACGAAGTTGAGATTTTGAAGAGAGAAGGAAACTCACGAGAGGGAGAGAGGAAGTGGGTGGAAACGGATCGACCCGATGGGCTTCTTGGAAACTGGGTATGGTTCGCCTGTAGCGTCGGAGGAAGAGAATGTGGAGGAGATGAGGGCGGCGGAGGTATGAGTCGACATTAGGAGAAAGTGGGTTGGTGAGTTTAGATATAAAGAGTCGAGCTTTTTGGGCTTTTGGGGGGGATTTGTAAACGAAGAGATAGGCGAGAGAGAGTTGGAGGAGTTGGTGAGGGCAATTGCTAAATCAAAATTGGAAAAAAAA
>KE154623.1:77336-87958 GCA_000411075.1 Sisymbrium irio | reverse complement strand
TGTATATAAAAAATGTTCCACTGCAAAATAGAAGGATGAACAATGTTACTGTTACGCCATATATGGCGTGGTACTGTTCATCCTTCTATTTTGCAGTGGAAAATGCAGTTAGGTTGGAATATATTTTAATGTAAAATGCATTGAAAAGGGGAAAATGACGTTAGATTGGAGATAGTTTAAAGGTGTCTTTAAACTGTCGATGACGATGAGAATCTAAAGGTAGTTTATGATTTGGAAGTGAGTTGGAAACAAATATTAATTAATCTGTTATTGTTGTTTAGGGTTAAGATCGATAATTAGTCCATTCTTTTTGTTTTTTCTTCTGGTGAAGCCAATAGTTCTGTCTCTTTATAGGATGTACGTAGATGTCAATTTGTAGTGCAAGTCTGGATTAAGATATTTCATATTTTTGATCTGGATTATATAATAAGTTCCAACTATTTTAAACAATTTTAAAGCATTATCATATGTCTTCTGTTCACATATCTAATCTTTTGGATGTTTCAACTAATCCGCTTGGAAGTCAAATTGTTTCCAGCCAGCTTTATTAATAACTTACGAATGACACAATTGTTATTCGAAAATAATTATTATTATCAGATTACCACCATCACTGACACTAAGTAACAAAAAACACATACACTTATATATTTAAGGACAAAAACAATCTATAATCTCTGATACAAATGGAAATTTCCAAAACTCTCATAATTTTACTAGATCTTTTTTAATGATCATGATTTCCATAATCTTTATTTCCATAATATAGCATTAAATTATCTTGATCTCCAATCCATTCCTAGTTTTCCTTTTAAATTTGGAAAGAGCGCGAACAAAAATAAGATTGTTTTCAAATATATCAAAACATCAGAAATTCGGAAGATCCAATTTTATTTTTGAGTTTACTTATAAAAAAAGAAATTACCGTTTGTTGCTTTTACGTGTTTCCTGTTTCCTTTTAAGTAAGAAACTGAAATCTAAAGCCGTATAAATTAGTGATCATCAGTAACATAGAACCAGTCCAAACAAAAAAAGTGAATTACAAAAATCAGATAGCTTCAACATGTCTCTCTCTGCCTCCATCGTTGCACGTGTTTTGCCCTCTCCCACCGCCGTGAAACAAAACCCCCTGAAGCGCAAACGCGACGACGAGATCACTCAAGAGAAAGTCGCGCCTATGGTTGTGCATAAAGAAGACGACGACCATGAACATACCGAGCCGCGTCCACCTTCTTGGGAGGCACTATGCGTTCTTGGCCCTTACATGGAGCCTGAGACTCTCGCCATCGCCTCTTGCGTCTCAACCACGTGGTTAAAGTGTTTCTCCTCGGACGATATACGGAAGGCTCTCATAACCGCAAGGTCCTCACAACGCTCTTCTCCCTATGAGATCGTGTTGAAAAACACGGAAGTCAGCTCCTACAAAGACCTTGTCACCGCCGTTGAAAGGGACGCGAAACGCCGCCGCAAAGATCAAGCGGTGGAACCCGTCAAGATATCCCTCTCTGATCTCAGCTTCATCGTCCACGTGTCCACTAAAACAAAGAAAGCATCGGTTTACAAAAAGGGTAAAGATCTCGAGTTTGGCCCTAATGACAAGTTCCAAATCGAAGTCGACGTAAGCAACGCAGGTATCATTGACGGTGAAAACGACGTGAGGATGACGTGGCAAGTCATGTACAAGGGAAAGTTCTTCACCCTAGCGGATACTACAAGATCGTTGGACACAAAGCATGGGTGGTTCACCGATAAGCTTGAGGACAAGTGTAACCGCAAGCTAGTAGGCGACGTCATGCCGAGTTTTAAGGGCCATGTTCTTGAGAAGATTGGATTTTCGATGGTAGACTCAGACGGCTGGGGATCTCTGTTGCTTGACGGGTTTTTGAGGTATATGCAGCTGTTTTTGTTGGAATAATTTTCTCACAATAGTCTCGAGTAGAAGGGTATAGAACATACAACACAAACTCTCGATGAGTAGAAGGTTTAGCAGTTTTTTTTAATGTTGTTATTCCCTCCTTTTCTATGTACTCTATATAGTATTAATGAAATTCAGTAAACTACAAATTTCCCGTACTTTCAAGAAAATTATTTCATGAAACAGAGAAGTTAGCGTTTGTTGATTAATCTCGATTTATGTTTTGTAAATAATAAGGGGTTTAAATGCTGTGAAATTGCAACGACGAGGATTGTGCAAAGTTCCGACTACAAAATTAACTAATGCATCTTGTTAAAGGTTAGAGAACCCATTAAAAATCCCAAACTTTACAATGCTCTAGCTTTAAATACGGATCATAAGAAGTACATTACAAACCAAACAATGTAACATGATCTAATATGGAACATAAAAACAAAGTAACTCAAAAAATAAAATTTATAGAAGCATACCTAATGAGACTACAGAACATACCTAAATCTTCTCATTACCACGAATTAGTAACATCGTTGGGTATCCACTTCGTTACATATTTAAACACATCATGCAATATGCCAAAGTATGGCACGAACCTGCCACAAACTGAAATGATCATTGATATCTCGACTCTCTCTAGTTTCCGGTTTCAAAAGATCTGTTTTCATACCAATCAAGGAACATAATCAAAATCTAAAACATAGAGTAAATTTTACTTTATTCAGGTTTGGATACACTAAAACCGGTTTTATTTACCGGCTCGCTTCGGTTTATTGGCTGTCTAATTAATGAAACCACTCGGGTCATAACACAAATTTGAGTTTGGTTTTTGGTCTATACATGTCGGTTTATTCCGGTTTTTTTTTGTTCCACACCCATACATACACACTCCCCAAGCCACAGTTAAGAAGTTGAATCGGTGTTCCGGTATGAATCCGCATAACTCCACCGCCGATCTTCTTTCGGACTCTTCCTCCGTCGCTAATCTCTCTCACCAGGTAATTTTTCTCGGCGAGAGAAAATCATCGTTTCCTGTGATTCCGTTCTGATAACTCCATCTTCCAGGCTTGTGATGGCGGTCAAATCACCAATGAGGAAGATGAACCGCTTAACAACAAGTAATGATTTTTTTCATCTCTTGGTTCTTGATTTTACTGATTTACTAATTTACTGGGGTGAAAAAATGTTTCTACTTTTCTACTGCAAATCTCTCTTTAAACTCGATTTAGGTGACGTAATGTGACTTTCTTCATAAACAAGGTTTCAAAGTACTTTTATTACAGGAAGAACTGTCCTGAGGACAACTGTAAAGATCATTCAAATTACAAGACAGTACTCCATTGTCAGCATCAGGTATATTGTCTCATCCACTCATGAAGATACAAGCTTAATAAAGGTTACATTTCCTTCTTTTACACAAGCATCTTTCAAGCACCAAAAGCAATTATCTTTGTGTGCGTTTTTGCTGTGTAGCGTAGTAGGATGAATTTGACATCGCTTGTATCTGTGGAGCCTCCCACCTCCTCTGATGAGGGTCCCACTAGGAGAATCATTGATCTTGGCCATGGGAGTGACCTTATATACATTCAGAGGTTTCTTCCCTTCCAAAAGTCTTGGACTTTCTTCGATTATCTTGATAAGCATATTCCTTGGACCAGGCCCACCATTCGTGTCTTTGGTCGTTCTTGCCTCCAGGTGTATTCCCACTTCCTCTCTCTCTCTCTTTCTCTATCTGTTGAAGCTTAACTGTGTATCCTCGTTGGGGATGTTCAGTTGTGTTTGGTGACCCTCTAATCATATGCATTTGCCACTTGTAGCCGAGAGATACTTGTTATGTTGCAAGTAGCGGATTGACTTCGCTGGTGTACAGTGGGTATCGACCTGATGCCTACTCATGGGATGATTTTCCACCTCTTAAAGAGATTTTGGATGCTGTAAGATTGAAACCCCTCTGCTCTCTTTCTTTTGTGTAAATACTAGTTTTTGTTGGAACTAACAGTTTCTCTCTTGTCTTGTCAGATTTACAAAGCGCTTCCTGGAAGCAGATTCAACAGCTTGCTGTTAAACAGGTACAAAGGTGCCAATGACTATGTTGGTTGGCATGCGGATGATGAAAAGCTTTACGGTCCAACTCCTGAGATTGCTTCCGTCTCATTTGGATGCGAACGTGATTTTGTGTTGAAGAAAAAGAAACCTGAAGAATCTTCTTCTCATGGTATGGAGACTTTTGAGTCATGCCATTAGCTGAGTATTGTGCTGCAAAAGCTAGGAATAAAACGTTTGTTTGGTGTGTGAATCTGCAGAGAAAACAGGAGATGGTGGACCAGCGAAGAAGAGGTTAAAGAAAAGCAGCAGAGAGGATCAACAGAGTTTCACATTGAAGCATGGATCGTTACTGGTTATGAGAGGATACACTCAAAGGGACTGGATTCATTCAGTGCCCAAGCGTGCAAAAGCAGAGGGCACTCGTATCAACCTCACCTTCAGGCTTGTTTTGTGAAACAAAGCATCATATACAAATGTTGGCTTGATCTTGATTGATCTCGAGTCACATTCGACTGTGTACGCTTTCTCATCTTAGTTCTTTGACATGAAATATAAACACTAATTGGTGTAAACATTTGAAGAAGCTAATTACCAAACTTGACGTGAAGATTGATAAGTAAAGAGTGGCAGAATCGTCTATGTTGAGCCATCCTACTCTGTTAAACAATGTGACGCTTAGACATCTAGAGAGTAAGCCATGTCTCTGTCTTATTACCTCATCTCTTTGTACCTGACCAAATCGAATTAAAAGTAAACCGGTTTATTTTTATTTTAAAAATCGGAAAATAAATCAAACAAATCGAAATTGTCGGGACACAAATGAAACAAATAGAAACATTTTTTTGTTCTCGACAACAAAATAAATGGAAACTATTATTAACCGTTAGGTTGTCAATTCTTAAATTTAAAATTCAAAAGAGCAAAAAATGAAAAAGCAGCCTCCACTATTAGAAAAAAGAAAGCTGTTGACAGAACGACAAACAAAAAAACAAAATAAATCGAAAAAAAAAATCTCTCTCTCTCACTACTAAAAAGCGCAATTTACAGTTACAATTTTGAAGAAATCAAAGAGAGTTATGGAGAGAAGAAACGTTCCGTTAAGCGATCCGCATCATTCCACCGTCGATCTTCTTTCTTGGTCAGAGATCCGTCGTCCTAACAACTCCTCCGCCTCCAATCCTTCTAACCAGGTGCCTTCTCCAGCGATTTAAATCATCGTTTTCGTGTGATTCGGTTCCAATTCTGATCTTTGTTTCCCAATTATTTACAGCCGTCCGATGATATCTGCGAAGTCCTTGGCGGTGGTGGTAAAACCACCAATCAGGAAGCCGAATCGCTTAATAAAAAGTAAACTAATTTTTTTGTCAATTACTGAAATTAGGAAAAAGCTTGAATTTAGGGTTTCGTCTGATTTGAAAGAAATTAGGTTAAATGATTTGATTTGAATGCTTACAAATTACAAGGCCGTTTTTATTTGAGATGATAATGTGGTTTACTCATTTAGATCATGGTTTAGATAGAACCGGCCTTGTACCGGATACATTATCGTCACTTTACAATTAACAGAAACATTAGTTTAATGTTTCTGTTTCAACATCAATTCCTCAAAACACTAATAAGTTTTACAGTATATCACACAGGAAGAACTGTTGTGGTCAGAAGCTAAAAGAAATGACTGGTAGTGACATATTCTCTGATAATGGTAACGTAAGGAACGAGAGTGATCCAAACCACACTTCAAGAATCCATTACCATCATGATCAGGTTTACTTACTTGTCTCATCTATCATCCATCATCTATACTGTTTCTTGTAAGGAGTTCAGTTCGTGATAATGGTTACTGGTTTTTTGAATGCAGGATAGTCAGATATCTTTCAGCGGGGAAGAGAATGTGACTCCTAAGAAACCAATCATCACTTTAACTGAGGCTGCAAAGCAAAAGGAGTTGACTAGGTCTGTACAAACGCAAGCAGATTCAAAGAGCAAGAAGAAGCAGATGTCCAACTCCAAGACAAAAGCTAGTACTGGTCATGACATCTTTGCATCTCCTCCTGAAAGTCAACCTCGTCGCTTATCAGCTGCAGCACAACCAGAAGTTAAAGGAAATAAGAAGATGGAGGAGGAATCTGCACCAAGGAGCTTGCGTGCATCTGCTAAAGCTTCTAATGTAAGCACCATTGTCTTTGTAATCATTGTATTATTGTGGGATGACTTAATTATTTCATGTTTTTGTTTCAAACAGGGGCGAAGCGGTGAAGAACATGTTGTCAAGTCATCAAGGAAGATACACAACCCCAGGTTTCAGCAACTCACGAGCAATGGTATCTTCAAGTCTGATAAAGTCCCTCCTGGTTATTCAGAGAGGATGCATAGCTCAGCTAAGCTGCGGGAAATGAGTGGACACAATATATTTGCAGACGGGAAGTCGGAATATCGAGATTACTATGGTGGCGCGAGGAGACCTCCTGGTGGTGAGAGCAGCATTTCGTTGGTCTAAAAACGAGTCTGTTTTGACTTGGCGTAAATCTCAAGCACTCTATCTTAATCTGTTGAAGTTTTAGGTTTTTTAGGATTTTGTTTTTAAGTTGCCGACAAAAGTGGTTTGTGTTCGTGTGGTCTTATGTCTAAGGTCTCATCTATCTATAATACAAAACTTCAACACAGACTATTCTCTTCAAATCTATAATTGATTGCTAAAACTCTAGACCAAAAATGCAGTGTGGAAGTTGTTTGTGCACGACTATAAAAAAAAGGTAAAACGAATAAATAAAAAAAGAAACGACTCCACTGGGGATCGAACCCAGAGTCTCTGGTTTCGTAGACCAGCGCCTTATCCATTGGGCCATGGAGTCATTTGTGCTAATGCTGTGATAAATAAAAATTAAATATCATCTACTATAAATAACTGCTGCTTAGAAGAAACTATTTTCAACAGAAAAATGAAAATAATATTGGTGTAACCAGAAATGAAAACATTTAGTTATGTAACCAACTAAAAATGAAGATATTGAGAAGCTATTTTGGGTCGATAAAATATCCAACAAAGCTCAAAGTACAACAAGATTTTAAAGTATTTCATAATGTAATATTTTAGGTAAGAAGTAATCCAGAAAATAAATAACTCAAATTATTACATTCTCAACAAAACTAAACAGTATTTAGAATTATGTAACATTAGATGTATTTTACTAATATAAGTATTCAGCTAATTATCCCAATTTAATAACTAAGCTCTTGCTTGACGTCATGACAAATATTAAATACTACATCAAACTAACAAACAAAAAATCGAAGTACTGATAGCTGCCAATTATTTTATCAATTTGTATTATACTTTTATGAATCTTTTGTTACAACTTTGAATCTTGAAGTCGACGTTCGCGACCGCAATAGTAGGTGATTAGCATTAACAGACGTCGATAATAGCAAAACGAAAATGGAACATGCGATTCTGTGCGATATAGTCAAATGGTATCAGATTTTCTTAGATGAAGTAGTCATGTAGAATTAACAGACCACATCTTTCACGTCAGTGTTAATTACTATTCCCTCCATTTACAATTAGTTATCGTTTTAAAGAAATATTTTTGTTTAAAATTAATTGTCGTTTTCAGTTTTCAATGCAAAATTTATTAATTTATTAATTTTTATAATTTCTTTTATGATGTAATTTGTTTTTCTATTAGTTGAAATAATGTTTAAATAGCTAATTAATGATGTTTTGTACTCCCTCCGTTTTTAAAAGAATGATGTTCTAATTTTTTTTCTTGTTTTTCAAAGATGGATGTTTTAAACATTAATTAATATATTTTACTTTAAAAATAAAACATAAAATCATATGAAAAATTCTGAATGGTAGAACTTTATTGGAAAACTAATAAAACATTAAATTAATTAAAAATAAAAGCAAAAAATAATAGATAAAAGTAAATATTAAATGTTTTTAATATGTGTGAAATGCTCAAAACATCAATCTATAAAAAACAAAAGAAATATTAAAAAATTAACAAAATTAATAATTTCTTATTAACTCTATAATATTTTAGGCCAACACTTACTATAAAAATCTGTGGTATTACAGCTAACTTATTTTTCAAAGTTCCAATGTATTAATGGAAAATCGTCATGAGCCAAGTGGTCAGAAAATGACCAGTTTTGATATAAACTATCATATTCGTTGATATACTAAAGAGATCCAATAAATGTAAGATATTCTGGAGTACGTATATATCTCATTGGTAATAGCAATGTATTTAGGGACTATAAATACAACCAACTTTCACCAAAAACATATAGCCAAGTCGTCAGTGCTAGCTAATTTTGCTACAACCTAAATTAAATCCACGCTATCGATATTGTTGGTAAAAAGTACAATTCGATTCAAAGTTGAAACATATGTTATTTTAGTTCAGCCTAAGTCTAAATTCAATTTAAACATAACAAGTTATATATGTGTTATAATTCATCAATTTATCATGTTATCCGAGTCATGTTTCTCTCAATGAGTACTATCCAAAATAACATTTGGCATCTTGTCTTATTCATTTCCTGATACATTGATAGCGAACTAAAACACAGTAGAATGCATCAAAATCAAGCTAGAAACTTACGTTATTATTATGCTTTCACTCTACATGCCCTGTTTCTCCAAAGGGCAAAAGAAGGCTACGAGTAAACAAAGAAGAACCATTGTTCGGAGCTGGTCGGAGTCCCAGAATCTCTGCAACGACATTGTAGATCTGAACATTCTCAAATGACGGCACTTTCTTTCCACTCCCAAACCTTGGACCATGTCCGATAAAGATAGATCTCATAGAGAAGAACATGTTGTCATATCCATGATCTCCGAAACATTCTTGAATGTTTGTTCTGTTCTGTCTTACCAAAAGACCTTCTCCGACCATTCCTATTATTGGCGGAATCCGGGAACTCTCGGAATAATGCAGCCTTTCTGGTAACTTCTCTTTCAAGTAAACCTGCAGAAACTCTCCGTTCTCTACTTTGCCTGAGCTCAAAGCTTCGTTCATCTTTGCCACGAGTCCCGCGTTCTTCTCACCAGGATTCTTGACATCTTTGCCCCACCGTGGGTTCATTACTAGGACGGGACTATAATCCTGGACCCAATCTGCCGGTATCTTGATCCATTCCGCTAAATCATCAATGTAAATCACTTTCTTGTCACAGTTAGTAACCATTCCGTGATCACCAAGCAATATCACATGAACATCAGTAAACACCTTCCTCTTCTTCAAACCCTTGATGACCCTACCTATCATTTTGTCGATCTTTGCGACGGCTTGAGTAACCCTAGGATCATCGGGACCATATTTATGGCCCTGAATGTCCGTTTCATCCAAATAGAGCGCCATAAAATCGGGGATTTCACTCTGGGGAAGATCGAAATAGCTCAAGATCGTATCCACTCTTTCCTCTAGAGGAACTGAAACATTGTAAGGAGCTTTACATAACCCTTTTGGGCAGGTCCAAGAGCCTTTGTGGACGTCCGCGCCTGGCCAAAAGTAAGTCGCAGCCTTGAGCCCTTGGTTCACAGCGGTTACCCACAACGGCTCACCTAACCACCACTTCGGGTCTAGGTTTCTGTTGAACAGTTCTCCGGTTATCGGATCGGTAAACTTGTTCATGATTATACCGTGGTAAGCAGGGTAGAGTCCGGTGGCGATTGAGTTATGATTTGGGAACGTCATGGATGGAAATACCGGGATCAAACCGGTCTGAGCTTCGGTTCCTCTGGAAATGAGCAGATCAATGAATGGAGTCTCGGTCTTGTATTGGTAACCGAACCGGAAACCGTCGCTCGAAATTAACAGAACCACCGGTTTGGTGAGCTTCTTGGAGGGGTGGGGTCTCCAGGTGTAGGATGACGGAAAGCTCGAATCATCGGCAGTGGCAGCTACGACCAGGACGAAGAGAAAAAGAAAGATTAGAAATAACTTGCACAAGGGGTAACCGGAAAACCCGTACAGGCCAGGTTTACTTTCCGCCATTGAGAAAGAAAGTTTTGATGGTGGTTGAGCTCAACAACGTTCATGTTACTTATAGAGCCTGATTTCCTTTTTGTTTGAATATAATATTCTCTCGTTTAGTTTTTCTTTTAACTTAACTAGCTTTTTGTCCACTCTACTAGTGGGTTGTGTAATATTTTTGTTTGTTTAATTTTAACAATTTTAAATGTGGAAATTAGGTTTTTGGAACGTTTTTGTTTAGTTCTAAACCTATTTTAATCTTTGTTTAATTTTAAAATTTTAAATTTTTTTTTATTAAAATCAAATGATAGTTTTATTTAGGTATTTCAGAAAACATATAAACTGATTATATTTTCGAATCCACAAAGTGTTGGTTGATAATTTGTGTAACTAGTTGATCTGCTTGCCTCACGAATGCACGGGGTTATTATTTTTTTTTCATTTAATAAATTGTATTATATGGTAAAACATATATTAAATACTTTTTAGTTTATTTTTCATGTCTTATATTTTTTTCAGTATTTTTCTTTATAGTTTTTTTATTTTTTAATATTATATTAAATCTAATTTTGCGTATTTTTCTATATAGTTTTCTATTTATTGTACTATTGATCTAATGTCTTTTTTACTGGGTTTTAAAATTTAGAAACATACTTTAACTTTCTCTTAAAATTGACACAAAG
>KE154623.1:61271-75029 GCA_000411075.1 Sisymbrium irio | reverse complement strand
TTTTAAAGAAGGTGTGAACATATTTTGTCGATTTTTGTTTTGCTATGTTCTTTCTATTCATCTTTTTATTTTGGCTGTTGAAAAATTTGATGTGGTTGTTTTGTTATTAATTATTAATCTGAATTGTTTATTATGAATATGTGTGATTTTATTATGATTATTTTTTCCTCATTTATTTGAGTTTATTCTTTATATTTTTTATTTTGGTCTTAATTTGTATTTCTCAATTATTTTTTAAAATTGATTAAATTAGTTTAGTGTTTCTAATTTATTATATTTGAAATATCTTCCTTTAGTTTCTTTTAAGATGTGTTATTCATTTTAATTGACAATATGAATCTACAAAAATCAGTTTAAAACAGTCAAAAACAATTATAGAGGACACTTGGTAGTGGGAGAGAGAAAAGAGTGTCTAATTATAAAGGAGACATAAGAGTATTGTTGTAGTATTGTTGTGGTGATTTGTCATTTGAAGGATATTAATTTGTTGTAAATTTTTTGTCGTTGTTGTTAAATTCGGATTATTATATAGGATTATTAAATAGCTTAAAAATTCATATATTTTTTTTATTTTTATGATGTTCTGCACTAAAATAATGCATTGTGTTATCTATCATTTGAATCTATTTTCGTTATAAAAAGTAGTAACTAATCATTTTAGTAAAAGAGTTTGTATTTCTTTTTGTTTAAAAAATTAATATCATTCCGATTTTTTTTTATTTTTGTGTGTTTTTATATTTTATATTCATATGGTGATTGTAAAATTCGAAGCAACTATTGTAAAGTTTTATAAATCATATATTGTATTGTTTGTTGGTTTTATCGGCATCTCTAAAAACAGATTCAAACATTTTTGTTAGGGTAAATATTTGTGGTATTTTTATAATTGTTATATATATATATATTGTTTTTAAAATTGTTTCAACAAACTGTTCTCCCCCATTCTTGTTTTCTTCTCTTCTTCGATGTTTTGAATCGTTCTTCATAATAGTCAAACGAACAAAAACGATCAAGCATTCCCACTTTCTTTCCTGTTAGAACACAGAATGCATAGAAATAAGCTTTCGAAATAATAAAATGATTGTTAATTAGTCTATCATAAATGTAGGAGTAATACTTGCAATTGATATTTATAAAGAACATTATAAGTAGACCAATTTTTGCCAAATCCACAATGTTTTAATTTTATCCTCACATATTTGAGCTTTCCGTAACAATAATTAATCTATGTTAGTGGCCTGTGAACAAACAAACAAAAAACCTATGTTAGTGCCAGTGGATACGGCTAATGAGGCGCTCTATGCACAACTCTTGTCAATGATGTTATCGTTATTTGACCTCTGAACCAACTTCACACCTTTCATACTATTGCCAAGTTGATTGTCAAGGAACAAAGAGATGAGAGCTTGTACTCGTCAGGCAGACGTAAATAGCAATGTTTTAACTTATATGGAGTTCATCATCGGCTACCATTTAAAAACCTTTAATCATGAAAGAAAGAACATCATAATAATTATTTGCTCTAAAATTTGCGTGGTCGCTACAACTACCGAGATATAAACTAAACCACTAGTACAAATGGGTAGGATCAAGTGATATCTTACGAAACTATTAACAACCTCTGTTTATCAGTAAGGTATGTGTTATAAACCTACCGTGCAGGTCTTTGATTGCAAACAAATTGATAATAAATTGATATTGATATAATGTAATTGCTTCAATTCATGCAATTTTTTCTTTGTCGGCATGTATAAAGTAATATACTATATATCTAGCCACGTATCTGAAATCATTAATTACGTTTTCAACGTATCTGGATATGGAAAATATGTCTGTGAAATAGAGTTAGTGGTTGAATCCAGATAAGTTAAAAAGTTAGATTACAGTATTAGTGGTTGAATGAATCAAGTTGAAAACTTGGATATATTCGTGTTCTCCTAGATATCAACGTTTTCAACTTATCTGGATTTAAGTATTTATCCACTAACTTAATTCCACGTTGGTCATGTTTTGATCACCTTTTTGACACCTAACTTAAAAGGAACAAAATACGATTAAAAAACTTAGAGCATAGATAAACTCTAATTATATTGACACGATGATATAAATATTAAATATGTAGGAACATTGATTCGCCAATTTATCAGCGAAAGGAGCTTTGAAAACCCGGTTATCTAAAAACATATATTCATTTGTTATTCGTTTCCAGATTTAATAGAAGAAAAAAAAACATCAGAAGCCAACGTAGATTAATTGACCAGAAAAGGTAAAAAACACAATCATTAGCCAATTATTATTCATGAGCAACAACGTAAGGGCTTTTTAGCAATCATTCTACCTCCCTTGTTTCTCCAAAGGACGAGAGAATGTTCCTAGTAAACAAAGAAGAACCATTGTTCGAAGCTGGTGTGAGTCCGAGAATCTCTGCAACAACATTGTAGATTTGAACATTCTCGAACGACGGCACTTTCTTCCCTTTCCTAAACCTAGGACCATGTCCGATAAAGATAGATCTCATGGAGAAGTATTGGTTGTCGTATCCATGATCTCCGTAACATTCATGAACGCCTGTTCTCTTCTGTCTAACCACGAGACCTTCTCCGACCATTCCTATGATTGGCGGAATCCGAGAACTCTCGGAATAATGCAGTCTTTTCGGTAACTTCTCCTTCAAGTAAACCTGCAAATAATCTCCGTTCTCTACTTTCCCTGAGCTCAAAGCTTCGTTCATCTTCGCCACGACTTCCGCGTTCTTCTCGCCTGGATTCTCGACGTCTTTGCCCCACCGTGGATTCATTGCTAGCACCGGGCTATAAGCGTTGATCCAATCTGCAGGGATCTTGATCCAATCTGCTAAATCATCAATGTAAATTGTTTTTAGGTCACAGTTGGTCACCATTCCGTGATCACCAAGCAATATCACATGAACTTCGTCGAAGATCTCCCTCTTCTTCAGTCCCTGAATGACTCTACCGATCATTTTATCGATCCTTGCAACCGCAGCTGTAACCCGAGGATCATCAGGGCCATAGTTATGGGCCGCTCCGTCCGGCTCATTTAAATACAACATCATCAAATCAGGGATTTCGTCCTCAGGGACATCGAAATAACTCAAGATCGTATCGACCCTTTCTTCGAAAGGAATCGAAAGATCGAAATGGGGACACAGTCCTTTGGGGCAAGTCCAAGAGCCTTTGGGAACTTCAGAGCCTGGCCAAAAGTAGGTCAGCGCCTTGCGACCTTGGTTTGCTGCAGTTACCCACAACGGCTCACCTAACCACCATTTCGGGTCTAGGCCTTTGTTGAACACGTCTCCGCTAATGGGATCAGTAAACTTGTTCATGATTATACCGTGGTAAGCCGGGTAGAGTCCAGTTGCGATCGAGTAATGGTTTGGGAATGTCATGGTGGGGAAAACCGGGATTAAACCGGATTTGGCTTCGGTTCCTCCGGATATGAGAAGGTCGATGTTTGGTGTGTCGGTTTTAAATTGGTACCCGAACCGGAAACCATCGCTAGAAATCATTAAAACCACCGGTTTGTTGAGTTTCTTGAAGGGCCAGGGACGCCAGGTTTTGGAAGAAGGAGTATCCAAACCATTGGTCGTGGTGGCTGCAATGAGAAGAGTAAGAAGGTTGAGAGATAGTTTGAGAGACAGAACATGTTTGGATTTTGCCATGGGAAAGAAGGGTTGTGATGGTTCTTGCAGCTCGTGCTATCTACTTATAAAGCGAGCAAACAAAATTCGTTTACTTTGCTTTATCTTTTGAGAAAATAATACTACTAGGTAGCGTTTGAAGGCTTGAAGCGTCGCCATATAATAATCTCAATGTTAGTTTAGGTATACAAAAAAACAGTAGACATATGCCTATATGGCGTTCCATTACAGGTATGAAACCTATACTCAAAGTCCTAGTATATACAGACATACCATACGTTGCGGATATAGTTATGGTATTTTGAAAGATAAATCGTCATTGATACGCTATTTATTTTTAATAACATATCATAATTAAAAATTATCACATCTCACCTAGTGACCAAAATCAGGGAACAAATATATATATCTTTTTATCTTATTCACTGGATCTCATATGGATTATGAACAAACATAATGAACTCTTTTAATTTTTTTTAATAATTATGAAACATACAAAGTTAAGAGATATTATAATAACATGAATTATAATAATTTTTTTGTAACATATTATAGAAAAAATTAGTTTTTGGGTAATATTCTATATTAAAAGGAGTTTTCTATAATCAAGTTTAAAAAAAAAAAAAATCAGAACCTAAATTAGTTAAAACTGAAACAAGGAACTATCTTGTAAAAAAGGATTAAAAAACACTAATAGATTTTGCTTTGAAGAGTTTTATTGTGATATAGATTTATATAAAAAAAATGAAAAAGCTCTTGAATGAGTTTATTTACAATGTAAACTAAAGTAATCGAAAGCTTAAATTGTCACTAAGAAGATTTTTTATTGTTTGATAAAGAGAAAGAGATATGCTACAACATATGGGTCTTTTGAAAGATGTTATTTAATTCTTCATGTTTCGTATCATGTAGTATTCATCTTTTCAAAGCACTACGGTTTTCATGGAATACAATACCACTATTCTATTCTATTCTATTCCATTCGGACATATAATATAATATGGTTTTCCGTTAGATCTAACTAGATATTAGTTTAACAAAAACTAATTTGTTGGTAATTAAGTAATACTATATCATTATTTTATAAATAATATAACTGAATAGAAAAAAATGTGTTCCTTTATGAACATACATAAATCTTATCAAAATCATGTTAGGTTAAACTCGATTTTGCATAATATAAAATTTAATTACAATCACATTTGTTTTCTCATTTACTGGTTTGTAAAAGTTGAAGGCAAGACATTTGGTTAACAAACATACATATTATGCTAGATAGATGCATTGTCTGGAGATGTTGTAAGACAAGATAAATCTTCTTCAGATTATGTTTAGGAATGCTGATATGTCACACATGTGTACCATTTGTGTAAATCAAATTTAACCTTAATGAACAACAGTAACATATATAGATAGTTGTATTTTTGATAAAGTAGATTTCAAAATTTAACCCAATACAATTAATATAACAATGATTCAGTAAAATCATAAATTAAACTAAAATACATTCTTTTTCATATACTTTTTAAAACTATATGAAAATAAATTTAAGTTCCAATAGTCGCATAAATTAATACATCTATAAAGTAGAACTAGATGGTAATAAATGAACACAACACTACTATATGTAGCTATTAATTCATGTTTTGATGGGTTTTAGTTTGTTTAAGCATTTGTAATAAATTAATCTTGAAATGCATTTTTTCTTGCAAAATTATATCTCTAACTTGCTTTAAAACATAGCAATTTATACCCAATTTGCTATGATCTTAAGCTTATATCCTATCTTAAACCAGTAAATTTTGTTTCAAATGCTTTAAAATAAATTTCATTCAAATGAAATTTAGAATTTCAAAAAAATGACCAAATTTTGAGTCCTAAAGATAAAATATGTAAAGCAAACAAGACATGATGACACCTACAAGTAGAACCGTGTTTATCCTATTGAAAAATGGCAACAATCTCATGCCCTTAATTTTCCATTGAAATTTAAGGTCCATATCTACAAATATTTATTAATTATATTTCTTTCGAGGGATATTGTTAGAAATATTTTTTTGTTAATGTATATATTGTATATATGAGTTTTAAATAAATATTTTATTAATTTTTGTGTGAAAAAATTTTTTTTTTTCAACTTTCTGTCAATTTTATTGTTTTTATCTTTATAATTGTTATGCAATATTTTTTTCATTAGCTATTTTCAAATGTAAATTTTATCTTATTAGATGGTTTAAAACAATTTTCAATAAAAGCTACAGTAGAAAATTTCAAACTATAATAAATGTATATGTATATTTAAGCAATTCTAGTGAAATTTGTATTATAAAACCAAAAAAATGCATAATATATATATATATATGATACTTGATACAATTATTTTGTAATAATATTTTTAAATATATAGATAAAAATCTGTGACAAAATAACCAAAAAAAAAAATTCTTCTATTAATATGAACTTATTACCATATTTAGAATTTCAAATTTCTAAAAACTAATATTTTTCCTTTTAGATTATTTTATCTGTTCTTTTATTAAACTCGCTTTAAATTCGTGCCTATAGCCAGCCACATGTATTATGTACCATAAAGAAATACTAGATTTTGAGATAGAGCATCATTATTGATGAAACTATAATGAATCTCTAACAAAAGATAAAATAATAATATTTTAATTAAAATCATAATTGAATCAATAGTAATATGACACTTGTTAAAAATAGGTCTTTAACATGTGAAAAGTCTTTTATAATTCCTAAATAAAAGATCATGACACTCTTTTTCTTATTTTTTTATTTTAGATTTATTTAAATTTATAAAAAAACCCTTGTAGATACCACTAATCAGACCCGTCCCTACTGTAAAACGGATGAAGCATTAGCTTTAGATCACCTATTTTAAGAAAAAATTATGGACTACATTCACATAAGGTGAGTTAGCTTAAATGGTCAAATGTCAAGTTTTATTTCTCAGGTTCTAACTTCAAACTTTTCACTTTTTTGGTTTTTTTTTCATTTATGAATTTATATTAAATTATTAGCCCAAATGTACAGCCGTACTACATTTATGTTTCCTTTTTGTTTATTTTTTTTCTTTTTTATTAAAAAGTTTTTCTTTTATAATTGGTAAAAAAACTTCCTCTGTTCCATTTTATTTGTAGTTTTAAAAGATTTTTTTTTGTTCCAATTTATTTGTCTTTCTACAAGTTTCTATATAAAAGTAAAATATGTATTTGTCTATACCATTAAGTCATTCAAAAGCTTTGAATCCTCTTCTTAAAAATAAAAATACTGTTTTTACTGAAATAAAAATCGAGCAGTTCCAAAATTATAATAAAATTTTTGGATTTCTGTTTAGTATAAAGAAGCTTAAATCATTTAGTGATGATGAAAATATAGAATCTTGTGCTATATTTGAAGATTTTTTGAGGTATGGTGCACATTTAGATATAAATGAAGAAAAAACATTTCATTTTTTTTAAAAAGAATGAAGAAAATTTATGTTTGGAACTTAAACTCAAGGTATAATATCAATAGAAGTTTATAGAGTTACATAGGTATTGAATTCTTTAAAAGGAATTGAGCATTTCTTTTATCGAAACTCATGAACTGTTTATCAAATATTGTTGATAATTTTGGTATTTTGTTGCCTTTTCAAAAAAAAAATTAAAGTTGAAGTTGAAAAAAATTATCTATAATCTATTATATCACAAGAGAGGTGAATAAATTATCAATGATATTTACTGAAACTGACATTGTTGATAAATTTAATCACAGAAACATTATGAATGAATTTTTTTGGAGAAAAGATATAAGATCTATTTTCGTATATAAAATTTTCAATTTTGTTATTATGTTATGGATTTTTAAATTTAAATATTTTACTATTATGTTTTGATATTTTTTAATAAAGGTCACATTTTTTCAAAGGTTTTAAGCCACATAAATATACGGGACGGCCCTGCACTAATAATGATGCTATGAATGTTATGCAAAATAAAGGAAAGATAGAGGTCCTTTAAAAAAAAATAAACGGGAGTTTCAGAACCTGATGCATGCAATTATAGGTTTCTCTAAAGTTTGTGGACACGTTTATCAACTCGTGTGACTGATTGTAAAGCGAGAAGGGGTTGTAACCAAAACATTACAAGAGGATCGGTATTCGGTAGCAATCATCTCTTGTTACCGCTAAAACCCAACTATTCTAAAAACTCAAACAAAACTATTTAGAGCATACATTAAACCTTGTCCGGCCCATACATGGTTAGCCCAGTCTTTTGATACATCACTATAGATTAGAAACCTATCCAGGATGTTAAGCACGTATTAAGCTCAGGCACCCTCAGAAATAGAAAACATTTTATTTATCTTTTTTGTTTTCAGTTATGTCTTCTCTTTTTCAACGGACATAAATAGAGAAAGGGTAAAACCGACTTTTCAGAAGCCGTCCTACTCGTCGTGCTTGGCGGTTTCTTTCACTTTCCAAATATAGACGCTTTCTTCTTTCCAGCTTCTCTCTCACGTTCAATTGAATGCGTTTTCATTTCTCCGAGAAGAAACAAGAAAAACTTTGAAATCTGATAATTAATCTTTTTTCCTATCAATATTACAAAGATTCTGAGTGTCGGGAAATGGCGTCGGTGTCACCGTTGGCTAAGTATAAATTGGTGTTCTTAGGAGATCAATCTGTCGGAAAAACAAGCATCATCACACGTTTCATGTATGATAAGTTCGACACAACCTACCAGGTAAATAATTAATATTCCAAACGTGATTGATTCTCTACTCGTTCTCGTTTGGTTTTTGTTTTTTTTTAAATCTGAATCATTGTTTCCATTTGCTTCTTTCTTTCTTTTTTGAATACTCGAAAACCACATTTTGAGATGCTTAATATTGCCTCTCATTGGTCACTTGATCTCACGCTTTATCAATCGATTCTGTTTTGTTTTGAGTCTTATTATTACGATCTGTCTGTTATAATCACAAGTCAGTAAAGGATTTAACAGTAAAATTTATTTACAGCTATCATTTTTTTCCCCTACCACATTGATCATGTAGATACAATGTTGAAAGTAAATTTTCCTTTAATTGCACCAATCTCCACCAAATACGCATTGGCCTTGCTTGGTAAGAGATTTTTAAGGCTGCAAAAACATATAACATACTTTACAGATTTTTTTTCTTACCAAGCATACTTTTACAGCAAATAATTTTATAGTAAAAAATATGCAGTAAAAATCTATAATAAAAGTCATTACGTCCCATAAAAACTTCTGTTCTTCTCACAGGCTACTATTGGAATAGATTTCTTATCGAAAACAATGTACCTTGAAGATCGAACTGTTCGTCTGCAGCTTTGGTAAGAGATGCCCTTAATTACCTTCATCTTCAATCTCTTTACAAAAAGCTGCATGCACATGCATTTTAGATTTTAACTAAATTACACAATGAGACCGTTGTTAACGTACGTCACATATGCATGGATTGCTTTTCATTGCATGCAGGGATACTGCTGGACAAGAAAGATTCAGGAGTTTAATACCAAGTTACATAAGAGATTCTTCTGTTGCTGTAGTTGTTTATGATGTAGCCAATAGGCTTTCATTTCTCAACACATCCAAGTGGATCGAAGAAGTCCGCACTGAAAGAGCCGGTGATGTTATCATTGTTCTTGTCGGAAACAAGACAGATCTTGTCGAAAAAAGGTAAACTTCTTTTTCATTTCATTTTCTTCTCATTTGTTCTAATATAAGATTGATTTGTAACTGTTATGTTCTTATGTGTGTCTTTATGAATATGGTTAGGCAAGTCTCGATTGAAGAAGGAGATAGCAAAGGTCGTGAATATGGAGTTATATTCATTGAGACGAGCGCTAAAGCAGGATTCAATATCAAGCCTTTGTTTCGCAAAATCGCTGCGGCATTACCGGGAATGGAATCATATTCAAACACGAAAACTGAGGATATGGTTGATGTTAACCTGAAACCGACATCTAATTCATCCCAAGGCGATCAACAAGGAGGAGGCTGTTCGTGTTGATGGTCCAAAAGGAGGATGCTCTTCGAATCCATCCCAAGAGCTAAATCTTTCCCATGAACAAGAACCGTAGATTGGTCGGTTTAGATCTCAGATTGGTATCATTAATATCATTTGTCTGTCTAAACGCTATAAAAAAATCCTTGAAATGTCAGTTTCCACTTTTAACACATCTGTTTGTGAATCGGAGCTTTTACTGTGACTTTACATGAGTGTATTTTTTGTGTTTTTTTGACAAAATGGTTTAAGCAATTCGCTGTATATTAGTGAGGGTTAGTATAATAAAGATCTTGAAATTAAAAAACTTCACTGCTAGGTTTGATATATCATGGTTTTGTGATAGATGAGACACCAATTGTTGATGCATATGACAAAGCTTTAAAGGCAAAGATTCTAATGACACAACACACTGAACTCTGTTTGCAAGTGGTATTCCTCTCACGAGTGTGCCTATTGAATTGCTATCCGCCTATCCTGATAGTGCCTAGTGCCAAAATAAATTTGACGAAAAATAATTTAAAACGTGACATCAAAACCTACCCTGTCAAAGCTTTGGAAAGTTTCTCAAGAAGGACAGACCAATCTTTCCCATCGAGAACACTGATGATTCCAGTCTAGCAAGTGTTAAACACATATTCATGGGGATCTTTTAATGCAAATAATGGATTTTTTTTCCGTCTGATAAACCTAATGCATGTATGCATCAGACGAAATCCTCCAAGGTATTTGAACTTGCCTTGGAGAAAAATACAACCCAAAGGATGCAAGCTATCAGAAATTTGCCACTGCAAATTGTCTGGAATTTTAGATGGTGAACCCTAAACGAATAATGGAACAAGTAAAAACCTAGTAAGTAAAAGTAAATTGTTTGATTGAAAATATCCATCTGCAAGATCTTCAAAATAAATTGTTTGATTGAGAAGCTCTTTTGAAATGGTATGACTTCAAAAAGTACGTCAAGCATAAATCGAAAGCAATATCTGTAGTAATTAATTGTAATTACTCTTTCAATAATTTAATAACTAGCACTTTTGGTAACAAATCTATTTAAACTGAATTCGAGTTTAACTGTTATATATATATATATATATATATATCATTATTTAAAAGTAACATTGAAGAAATCATCTATTTGGATTTAATCAAATTATAAGTATACTTGGTATTACTTATTAAAATTTGGAAATTTTTTATCATTTCTGAGTCAAAAAAGTTTTTTATACATATAAGAATACATGATAGTTATTTAAATTTTCCTATAAAGAAATATCTAATTGACTTAAACTAATTTACCTTTTTAGGAAAAAAATTTATAAAAAATAACAACATAATTTTATTGGATAAGCTTGAAAATAATCTTTCATAAGCTTTTTTCTAGTATATATAATCTCATGATTGAGAGATCTTTCTCCCTATCTAATTTCATTTAAATAAATTCAAAAGGTATTCTTATGGCTTATCCAACAGATCAAGATCACATAAGCTACTTCACAGATCAATGTGGTTTATGCAAGAGAAAGATATATCCAAAGACTGAGGACATCTACATGTATAAGTATGTACAGTATTTTCATTTTTGTTAAATCTTTTACTTTAATGTTTTAGCGTAGTTTAATTAAAGATTGTGTTGTCGTATCATTAAAATACAGTGACACTCCCTTCTGTACGGAAGAATGCCGAGAAAAACAGCAGAAGGCCGACGAAGATAAAAGAAAACGAGAGAAGATGAATTGAAAAAGAAGAAAGTTGTCAAATGGATCAAAAACAATGTTGGTGGAATTTCATATATCAACATCCTTCTAATTATTATTATTATCCAATAATTAGAGATGATATTTATATATAGTAGCTGTTTATATTTTAATAATCAAGAATTTTCATTGTTAAAAGTTATAACCTATCATATAGTTATTCAAATTGTGATCCAAATTCAAGTGGCCGGACGACATCTATCAAAATCAATGTCAAGTAGTAAACTCGGATCCAGCCAGAGTGAATAATACAGTTAAACCTATATGGTCAAACTTGAAATCAAATCCAGAGCGGACTGAAAATTATTCAAAAACATTAACTAACTATTTTGACTAAAAACAGTTGAATTTATTAGCACCAGATACTACTTATATATTTACTAAATTGAGTAGTCCGATTAAATCATGTACTTGGACGGTGTCATTTATATAATTCTGAAGTTATTGAGATTTCTAAAATAAGTAGTCAAAGTATTTCAAAGAATTATTTGACTCATATCATAACTCCCAAATAAAATAGTACAACATAATAAACTTTGATATCTTTATCCAAAATTTCAAATGACTCTTGATCAGATACATACAAACTCAAATGACGCAGCACCTTAGAGCATAATTATTAAAGCTTTTTTCCGTAATCTCTAAAAAACAAAAATAACATAAAATATTCTTTAATATTTATTTAATGAAAATGAGTCTCCAAATTTTTGAAATACTCATTAAAAATCTCTAAACAAATGATATTTAATATTTTATGTTTTTTGAAAAAAATTAAGAGATTATGAAAAAAACCTCCTAATAATTTTGTTCATAATGCCAATTTATAGAAAGAATTTATAATAAAGGAAATTATCGTTTACGGTTGACTCAATAAACTTATGGTACGACTGTTGATTTGCCTTGTAGTATGTATACTACCCAAACTAGTCTTTGTAATCACAAATTGATTGATTGGTGATTTGGTGACGTAACTAGAGAAAGTTAGAAATAAGGGATATAGATTAACTGAGTCCCTTTTTATTTTATTTTTAACACAATTGAATCTCTTTAAATTATCAGTTTAAAACAGTCAATAAATAGTAATAAGGTTTATATATATATAATTATGGGTTCACTTATACAAATTATTGTTCAGGTTAGCCATTATATATATAAATTTCTAATCTTACCAAAAAACAATTTATAAAAATCTTGAAATATACAGCAAAAACATTTACATATGCAAGGACACAAAGTCTATTGTAGGCTTTGCGTTCCTCGTTAGAATTTTTAGCATTGGAAAAGAGACAAATGGAAGAATAGTAATGAGCCATCGAGAATTGTTTGTGGGCTTGGATCATCCCAGCACTTTTATACTAAGTTGTTGCGTTTAAAATATGTTACAACGTAAAAGTTCAAGAATAGAGAAACAAATGCTATAATGTATAGAATGGTATTTAGAGAATGATAATTCACAACTAAATACTTTTTTCTTAACTTTAACTTATTAATACTTTCTCTCAATACATTTTCTTTTAAATTGATTGAATTATAAAGTTGTTAAAACTCGTTCAAATAATTTACTAGTTACGTCCATATTGTTAAACCGCGAAAATCTAGATTGAAATCACGAAATAGAATCGATATAATAAAACAGTAGAGTAAGGAAAACGTATCAAAACGAAACATTGAAAACGTTTCAGAAAACAAGACGAAACACGGAGTCGAGATTTGATCTCTTTCCTTAACTTAATAAATCGCCCGTAATGTATGATGGTTCTGTTGTGATTTTTGAATCTCAGGATACAACCGTGATGAGACTGCTTTGCAACACCCAAAACAGAATCTATGAACTTTGCTCTACGCTATACTCTCAAGACACTTACGATATTAGGAAGAGACGAGAGAGATTGCTGGAACTTTTTGTTTTGCTATGAAAGCTTTCAATCGGATGATTTTTACGAAGAGAGAATGCACATATTTATACAGAACGAGTGGCTTGGTCTCCAAGCTAAACTCCTTGGAAAAAGGAAAAGAATATTCTCGGATATACTCCTTTTTTCGCAAGCAAAAGGAAATCGGAAACCTTCCAAAACTTAATCCGGAAGTAATTTGGATTTATCTAGACACAATCTATAGATTTATCTAATTTTAATTAGACACAATCTTTTAGATTTATCCTTCAATCATGCATAAAATCGTAATAAGAATTTGCTCTAAAAAGAACATCTTATTGTGGACTGCGCCCACATTCACCAAGACCCAAGACCCAAGCCCAAGTCCCAAGCCCAAGTCCCAAGCCCGGCCCGGCTCAGCATGGCGGCGCGCGCGCGT
>KE154623.1:46722-61079 GCA_000411075.1 Sisymbrium irio | reverse complement strand
TGTGTGGTGTTTTGCATAATGGCCCTAACACTCTGCCTCCATAGTGTCCCCACAAGGCTTTTGATCTTTACAAGAGGAATGCCATATTTATACTAGAAGATTTTCCTTATTCTTTCCAATGTGGGGCAAATTAACTTTGCATTCATTTACTCTTTAACAAAAGATAAGACTTTATTAAAAAGCCCAATGACCCAATTTCTCTTCACATTAAATCAAAATTTACACAGCTTAATAAGCTTATAAAATTGGGTTCCAACACATACTACCTCATCCTAATATGAGATAGCGAATGAGTGAAGTAGTAAAAAGTACAAAGGACAGATAAAAGAAAACATAGTGTATCAAAAATTTAAAGTCATCTTTGGTCTACTTCTTTGGCTTTAAAGGAGACCTTCAAGTTGACAGTTGTAAGGTAGTCTTACATGATCTCATTTTGTAACTCTTAGATGATATGCTTTTACCTTATAGTTTCTACATCAAGTTGATGCTGAAATGAGGTTAAGTATTGTTGGTTCTAGGTTTAATATAAATACTTTCATCATACGGAGCTTTTGATCATCATAGGTTAAATCATGAATTCTCATGATATAAAACAGAAATAGTTTCTCTGATACATAACGGAAACACTTCAAATTGGGTGAAGCAAGTGGAGTGTGAAACAGAATCAGATACTCTGAATAAATCCTGGTTAGAGTAGTGGAGATAATATGCCAAATATGTAATGTAACTTACTTTGATGAGAGTTTAATTATTTTATACTCTCTAAATCTCTAATATCTTTTTAATATGTTGTAGAAATAGAGATCGGAGAGGGAAGAACAGATCGTCTCGAAGAATATCATTCAAGAACTGAGGGAACTCCTAATTAGCGCCGTCCCTGATCCATCTGCCAAGCCGCCTTCTCTTAGGGAGGTTGAGCTGTACGGGATACCAATAATAGACCGTCTATAGCGGTTACGACCAGAGGCCTAACACCGTGGATGTGGTGCCAAGCGATATTTTTTATCCAAAGCTTAAAGTTCAAGAAAATAGAACCGACCAAAAAATTCGAATCTAAAGATGATTGGTATCTATTTCCTGAGAAATCACAGCTTAAAATGACGAAATCACAGAATGACGAAAATGGAGAGACATTTAGATGGTGATAAGATTTTCATTACAAGTCCCAATGAAAAAGAGTACAACAGAGTATGTTGTTCTATGGAGACTTCAAGAATAGTATGTAGTTTATTCCAAAAAAAAGAGATAAATCGTGGAATCAAACTCCCAAAATCTTACGTTGGTGTTGTGACATGCATGGTTTACAAGGATTCTAAGCTTTACTTCTTAAGCTGATCTGGCTGTTCACTTGGTTCATTTGCAACATGAGAGTCATAACAAAAAGGCCACACTGAAACTTCTTACCAATGGAACTTTCACTACACAATGCTGGCATTAACAGTTTTTTTGTACGCATGTTAAATTTTATACCACTGAAGAACGAACAGAGTTACACAAATGTTGCAGAGCAATTTATTACAATAATAGATAACAGAAAAGAAAGCGAATTACAACGAACATCAACAACAAATTGAGAAGTAGACCTCTAGGAGAGAAGGGGCACTTACCGACGTTGCTGGGAAGGAGAGAAGACGATCCCTCATTGCTCTGTCCACGGCAGACCACACCATTGCAATAGTAGAAGACACGCCGGTAAAGATCCTCGTATTACCCTCTTTCCACAAAAGATAAATAATCATCTGACAGAGGAGTTTTGCCACTACTCCTTTTTCCGAGCGAGAGAAAGAAGCAACAGACAATACTGCTGCAGTAAAGTGAGCAAGCGAAGTAGGAGATACAATTCCTGAACCCACATCAAACCTCCGCCACAGGTCGGACGAGAATCCGCAACCGAAAAAGATGTTTGTGAGTTTCTGGAGAAACAACACAGCGAACACAAACTGTCTGAACATTCATACCCCAACTGTGAAGCCTGTCCTTTGTTGGAAGCCTCTGAAGCATAACAAGCCAGTAAATAAAAGAAAACCATGGAATAGCCTCTTTAAACCACACAAAAGAACTCCACGAGATTATAGGAGCATGAGAACGCAGGAAATTCCAAGTGACTTTCGAAGAGAAAGAATCACCGAAAGAACCTGAAGCTTTACGCCAAAAGAAAGTGACCAAGCCACAAGAGACATGTGGAGGATTGATCGTTGTTAAAACGACGTGCAAGGTCTCTGCCTGCTCTGATCTTACCGATGGTAAATTCCAAAAACCATCCGATACGGTAGCATTCACGGTAGCATCAATAGGAATCCTCAGTTTTCTTGGGACATTCTCCCCCAGCAAAGAGATTAATGGACCCAAATCAGTCCATTAATCATACCAGAAACTCGCCTTTTCTCCATTACCAACCTCACATCTCAGAAGATCAACAAGCAAGCGTTTAACCTGCAGCATGCTCCTCACTGCACGAGAGAATCTTGGGCATCCTCTGTCAACCAGAAACCCCGCCTACCAAACACAATAGAATTAACCCAAGCAGCCTAGAGTGATCATGCAGCCGTGAATAAATTCCAAATTTGCTTGAGGTGAAAAACAATCACAAACTTCTCCAGCAACCTTATGCCAAGCCCACCTTCGGACTTAGGTTTACAGATGTCTCGCCATGCCACACAAGCTCCCCTTGCAGAATCAGTTTTGTTCTTCCACAGAAAAATTGAACATAAGGAATCAATTTTTGCATAGAAAATTTTTCGGAACATGAAAACCGCGCTCCAGAAGTTTACCATACCATAGATGACAGAAGAGATAAGCAAAATCTTCCCTGCAAAGGAGAGAGTCTTGACAGTCCAAGAGTGTAACTTACTAGTAATCCTCTCAATGAACTGTTGCAAAGTGGCCACTGTGATTCTCCTGAGGATTGAGCGGAAGGCCAAGATACCGAGTGGGAAAAGTACCAACTTTAAATCCAGAGATACTACAAAGAACCAAAATATGCAGCTCATCATAACCCCAAAGAAAATTTCAGACTTGTGAGCATTCATGTACAAACCCGTGACTGCTTTGAACTCCACCAAGACATCCATAAATCCAGAGATCGAATGTCTAGATCCATTCGAGAAGAAAAACAAGTCATCGGCAAATAGAAAATGTGTGACTCTAGGAGAGGAGCAGTAAGGATGAAATCTTATCGCCCCGTTCCTTTTGACGGGCTCTGAAAGTGTAGAAGCTCCTTTCCTTTTGGTGTCTCGTCGGAAGAGTGGCCGCAAGGCCAGTTATCAATAATTTTTTTTTATCAAGTATGTTTTTTGTGTGGAATGTTAGAGGACTTAATAGCGACTGACGCCACGGTATGACCAAAAATTGGATTAACATCCATAGGCCTCTTTTTGGAGTGTTCTCGGAAACGTATATAAATCGGTTAAATGAAAATAGAATATTGCGGGCAATCCCTCTTGGATGGAAGTTTTTTTGGAATTTTGATCACCATGATACAGCTCGGCTGGTGGTGGTTTAGGATCCAAGAGTGCTTGTGCATGTTTATCAGGCTTCAAGTCAGGCGATCACTTGTGGTATCCTTATGCCTATGGAGAAGGCAAGCCTAACTGTTACATTTGTGTATGGTTTCAACAGTATTGAGGAAAGACAGTTGCTTTGGGAGGAGCTACGTATATTGAATGCTTCTTCCTCTGTATCTAGTCACCCTTAGGCGTTGTTGGCGATTTCAATCAGATAATTTGTATATCTCAGCACTCCAATCATCAAGATGCGAGTGTGGACATATCAGGTATTGATGATCTCAATATAGCTATGCAGGATGCGGAAATATTCGAGGCTCAGTCAAAAGGGCTTCCATTCTCTTTGTCAAACAATCATGATGCAAACCTTATATCTTAGAAAATTAACCATGAGTTAGTCAATCAATCGCGGGCAATTGCTTTTCCTAATGCTTTCTCGGAATTCCTGGATCCCCAGCAATCAGATCACGCTCCATGTCTTTTTAAAGTCCCATCTCTAAGTCCTAGAACGTGTAAACCTTTCAAATTCTTCCATCATGTTATTGATCTTCCACAATTTCAGGATTTTGTGAAGGAAGCTTGGTTTTGTAGTCAGATAATGGGTTCAGCTTAGTTCAGACTAGCTAGATCCTTAAAGCTCCTTAAGCCGGCTCTTTGTCGCTTAAACAGGCAGAATTTCAGTGGTATCTCTCAGCGAGTTAAACTCCAGGAGGAAAAATTGGCTATTTTGCAGAGAACTATTCTCACGAACGCATCATCTCCTACTGTCGTTAGAGAGGAGCATCAGGAAAGATCAAAATGGCAGATGTTGGTCAAGGCAGAGGAGAAGTTCTACAGGAAAAAATCAAGAGTTCAATGGTGCAATCTTGGAGACCAGAATACTCCGTTCTATCATAAGTCTGTCGTACAGCGGGCTTCTAGGAATCATATTCACTTTCTTAAAGACACTAATGAAAGGATTTACTCATCCTTACAAGAGATTAAGCACCATTCTGAGGACTATTTCAAAGGAATTCTAGGTGGTACAAATCTCTTGGAATCTCCTATCTCGATTACTCAGCTACAAGGGTTGTTATCGTTCCGCTGAAGGTCCGTGTCAGGCTCTATCAAGACCAATGTTGGAGGATGACATCAGGGCAACACTATTTGTCATGCCCCTGAACAAGAGCCCGGGTCCGGATGGTTACTCGGTGGAGTTTTTCAGAGCAGCTTGGGACACGGTGAGTACTGATGTGATTGAGGCTGTGAAAGAATTTTTCCGTAATGGTCGTCTTCTGAAGGACCTAAATTCAACAGCTATTGCCCTTGTCCCCAAAACTCCAGAGGCTTGTCATCTCGGGGACTATAGGCCAATAAGCTGTTGTAATGTGGTCTATAAACTGGTTTCGAAGATCATTGCTAATTGATTGAAACCGGTTCTGTTGGAGTGTATCAGCTCAAATAAGTAGGCTTTTCTGAAAGAGCGTTCTCTTGGTGAAAATGTCATTCTTGCGTCAGAGTTAATCAGGAACTACAACAAGACCTCCTGCCAAAAAAAGATGTATGTTAAAAGTGGATATTAAAAAAGCCCTTGATACAGTTTGTTGGGAGTTTGTGAGTAAAATGCTGGAGACAATGAACTTCCCCACGCTGTTCAGATTCTGGATAACGGAATGTATCACTTCTCCACGCTTTTCTATTTCGATCAAAGGAGAGCTGGCTGGTTTTTTTCCGAGTAAAAAAGGTTTGAGGAAGGGGATTCGATGTCGTCATATCTCTTCATTATGGTTATGGAGTGTTTCTCAAAGCTTCTGAATAAGGCGTTGGCGTCAACAGTTGTTAAAACAGTTCTCGTTGCAATATTCATTATGTTCACCTCCAATGTTTGTTGGCCCCATATTAAACATTTATGCGTTACAGGGTTATATGCACGTCCTCTCTTCTAAAGTCCAGTGTATGTTTTGTCGAAACTCCCTTTTTTCATCTTTACATTATAATCTTTTAGTCAAATGGAAAATAATTGTTGTTAAATGAGATCTTGTGCTATGATGTCATCCATGTATAATATAACATAAAAATAAATCATCGTTAGCAAGAAAACATAATTAAGATATAAATGATACAATAGAAAAAGGAAAGTGAATATCTCACAAAACTATTGGAAATAAACAAAACAATGCCTTAAAAAGTCCTTTTCTGTTTAATCTTCCTTAGACACTTCAAACAAAAGCGTCTAAAATTAATCAAAATAAATGAAATCAATTCACGATATTCAAGATCAGTACTTGTTTCTTTACAATCATGCAATCATGTGACAAATTGTTAGTCATCTTTATAAGAAAACTCTCAATTTTATACTATCATCAAAAGGGAAATATTACGATTCTCATGTAAAATGTAAACTTTAGATTATGAATGATATATCTTAAGAAAATGAGAACATAAACGAAGATGTAACCTTATTTTGTTGGTAACATTTTCTTACTAAAAAAAATCTCATTTGTTATATGAGTATTTGTACTTTAAAAACCGATATTGATTTAATAACCTCATATCTAAACTTCCAGTATATAAATGCTGGAAAACTTTTGACTTATTATATCAAATATCAATTCCACTATCATTGTCATTTGTTTTAAGTACAAGTAATTTTCAAAGATTGTATGTTTTTTCAAGTTAACATGAGCATCTATACTGGACTAGGATTGAGATGTTTAATGGAGTGACTAAAGTTAAAATAATTTGCACAGTAATTGAGCACTATTTTTTTTGATTTTATAAAGTTATTTTGCACAACATGGCAAAAATACTTGAGATGATAATTTTGTATAAATTTGGAAAAAAACTTAATCATTATAGTTTGTAGTTTTGTATCCAGAGATCAGTGGCGGTCCGTTACAATGTAAATGTTTTTAGTAAATTCGTACCCTGTATCCTCTTTATTTTATCATTAGTTTCAACCACTATACTATAATAATTTATCTACAATTTGACGCTCTATAAATATATTGTATGTTGGCGTCTAAAACATGGACTTTATCAGTTTTAGTCCAGGACCGGCTCTATCAAAAATGATATGCTATTTAAAAATTATATAATTTTTTTATTATAAACTTATCAAAAAATGTATCATAATTGTGACTCTGATATAGTTGTGAAATTATGATTTGAATATTAAAAACTAAAATTAAACATAAAGAGCACACTTTGTATCTTTTTACAGAGTCACATGTTTCGTTTGTGTTCTCTTCATGTAAAAAGAATCAGATGTGATATGTTTTTTCTCAAGTCATGTGGTGATAGACTGATGCTAAGAAAAATGAATGTGAAAAATATTTATCATCTCTTATTTGTTGGGGGTGAAGATTAAAGTGTTTGCTTGTTTGACTTATATAATTTCATGCAAATGTTATATGTGTTTAATTTTCTGTAGAAATTTTGAATTTTATTTTAGATTTATGATTTTCTGCTTTGCGTTAGGTTTTTTGGGTTGTTTTTGAAATTTTATTTTATTCGGCTGATCATTTTATTTGTCTAATGAGCATGTTGTATTTTAGTCCGCATTACTAATGCAAACGCATATGACCGAAAAAGAAAGAATTTAGCGGTTGACTTGACTTTTGGCAAATATAGATTTCATATAATTTTTTACTTGTACCCTATAGCCAATTTCTTTGTAGCTGGCTAGCTGCCTGTGTTGTACCTCTGGTGTCCAATATGACTATAACTATTCTCTCTAATGAGCTTTAGTTTATTATGTTTAAGCCTATTAACATTCTTCTCCTATAGATTTTTTGATGGGCTCTTAAACGCTTCAAGGGCCCAATGATAGAACGGATCCAAAATTTATAAGTTGCAGTTGCCACACACATTAGTATACAAAATGTGTAGATTAATTCTAATTTTTTAATATGTATAACAAAATCGGTGTATAAGATTCACTGAATTAGATTTTTTTTTTTTTTGAAATACTAACTTCCTGTAAAGATTATAAAGTTGATTAGCTTAGCAGCTTTATTACAAGAAATAAAAACCAGGATTTATAGTGTCAACACGTGATAAAATAAGTTAAATAACCCAACTGACATAATTTAATAAAGATATTAAAATGATTAAAATTATAGAATGAATTAAAAAAAAGGCAGAGTCCCGGAACTTGCGTCAGAGGAATTTGACTAGAAATTCAATTACGACGGCCATTTATCGTACGGAGTCTCTCTCTCTCTCTCTCTCTCTCTCTCACTACTCAGATGCTTCCTTGTTCGATTTTTATCTTTCGTTTCTGTTTTGGGTTTCGACCTCTTTTGATTGAGTCCTCTGTTTCTCTCTGAAGAAGAAAGAGTAAAAAGCTTCCACCTTTACTCTAAAGTCCCAACCTTTTTTCTTTCTCTTTGGTTATTTTCAGTGTTCGTTCATGTCTGCTTTGAGACTCTGAGATCGCCAACAAACAAGGAATCTATGGCAGAAGCAAGAAGATTTAGCCCCAACAATGAATTAGGTGAAGTGACTGTTCTGTGCTGTTCTGTCTTTTTTTTTATTTGGATATTTTTTAATTTTGTGGGTCAAAACTTTATCCGATTAAAATCTTTATTTCGATCTATTTGGTTTACAACTTGGAGATTTCTGAGCAAGAACTTTTCACTTCCATCCAAAGTTTCAATCTTTTTTTCTTCTACATGGAATCTATTCAAAAGGGTTTGATTTTTATTTTTATTTTTAATTATGAGTATTATTGATTGGTATGAGTGATGATTTTTCTTCTTGAAAGCATATTTTATCTGAATATTCATTTCATTTTCTAAAGTTTTCTTTTGCTTATTTGGTTTGTTTAAGGTCATCATCACTTACTTGGTCTGCTTATAATACTTATCCAAGTTGAGAAACGAATCTAATCTAAATCTTGTTTTAGTCTTGATCATCATTTCATTTAACTAGGTTTACTTTTTATTGTCTTATGTACTATTTACGGTTTTGCATAAGCTGAACGATTCTTGAACATTTCTCTATTTTAACCTGTAATTTTTGGTCGAGGAAGCTGACTTGAGTTACACTGGAGGTTTTAGCAGCTAGCTTGAGTTGGTTTTCCTTTTAGTTAGCTGCTGCTTGATAGGAAGTTGAGTTTTTTAGCTACACTTGACTCTGCAGCTACCAACCGAATGTACCTTAAAGCTTTCTTGATGAATATACTTCGTTTTGGGATGTATAACTCATTATGTGTCTTTTTTGTTTCCACAGATGTTGGCCAAATACTCTCAGAAGCTCGAAATCGATGGCTACGTCCTCCTGAAATCTGTGAAATTTTACAGAATTACCAACGATTTCAAATTTCTACCGAGCCACCTACTACACCGGCAAGTAAGTTTTTCATTTGTTCTGTATAAACATTCAGTGTAGAATCCACTCATTTGTTTCAAGAATGATGTTCAAGGTGAATCCCTGTCTCATTTCAGGTGGATCTGTGTTTCTATTTGATCGAAAGGTGCTCAGATACTTCAGGAAAGATGGTCACAATTGGAGGAAGAAAAGAGATGGAAAGACAGTTAAAGAAGCTCATGAGAGGTTGAAGGTAAATTATAATATGTGTTTTGTGATGCGTTGATTCCATATGATTGATATATGTGTCATCAAGACGCTCTGCTAGGTGCCTATTAAATGATTCTTATTGCTCATGAATATCCCTGCAGGCGGGAAGCGTTGATGTTCTACATTGTTACTATGCGCATGGACAAGACAATGAAAATTTTCAAAGACGCAGTTATTGGATGCTTCAGGAGTAAGCTTATTATAACATTATAACTTTAACAACATTTGCTTGTGGACTTAATTATTATGTTAGATTCCCTCTCTCTCTCTGCGCTCTTATTTTCTTAATTCAACATGGGTTATACAGTTACAATGGCTTTGAAGTTGATGAGAACATTGACCTTTAAGCACTATAACTTCAAAAGAATTCAATAGATAATTATTTCTTCTCTTTTTATTTTTGAACATATTCTCCTTTGCTAAGTCTCTTGTTGCTTTTTTGTTGTTTACTGATGCAGAGAGCTTTCCCACATAGTTTTTGTACATTATCTCGAAGTTAAGGTTTGACCCCATCCTGTTATTAGCTCATTTCTCCTCCATATTTTTCTTTTCTTTTTGCGGAAGCTGACACTTTTGAGAGTGAAATTTGTAAATGAATCAGGGTAGTAGAGTTTCTACTTCTTATAATCGGATGCAAAGGACTGAAGATTCTGGTCGAGCTTCCCAAGAAACTGGGGACGTCTTCACCAGTGAACGTAATGGTTATGCCTCTGGCAGCATTAATCAATATGATCACAGCAACTATTCACAAGCTACTGACTCAGCAAGTGTCAATGGTGTTCACACCCCAGAACTTGAAGACGCCGAATCAGGTACTTCGTTTTTCATACATAATGTTCACGTGGAGGATGCCTTTCTTTAGAAGTACCTTATCTTATGCATACTCCATTCTTTCATTCTACAGCATACAATCAGCAGGGGAGCTCCATAGTTTACTCACATCAAGAAATTCAGCAGCCTGCAACTACTGGTTCTGATCCTTACTATCAGATGTCTTTGACGCGTAAGTTCTTGGTGACCTGATTTAGGTTCTTTTTTTTTCTGTCCAGTAGAAGCATAAGTTCTTGATAATTCTCATCTGATACTTACAAAGGGTACATGATATTCGCTTTTTATTTCTTAAGCAGCCAGGGATAGTTATCAGAAAGAGCTTCGCACAATCCCCATAACAGACTCTTCCATTATGGTAGACAAAAGCAGAACTATCAACGGTCCTGGAGTAACAAATGGCTTACGAAACAAAAGGTCCATTGATTCTCAAACTTGGGAAGAGATTCTGGGAAATTGTGGTTCTGGAGCTGAAGGTTTACCTTTGCAGCCTAACAGTGAGCTAGACCAAATACTCGAGAGCTGCTCTTTTACTATGCAAGATTTTGCCAGTCTACAGGAGTCCATGGTAAAAAGCCAGGTACACGCAGTTTTAAGTGTGTTAGTATGAATTTTCTGCATTCTCTTGCTTTGTACTGCTGAATTTTTTCTTTACTCCTTATTTCTAATTGCTCAATTATGATGTATCCTTTTGTATCGTATTTTTTATTTATATTTTTGGTCCCAATGTCCACAGAATCAAGTGTTAAATTCGAGACTTACATCTAATCATCCCACGTGGTTCCAAGGACAAGGTTTACACTGGACTCGTCTTGTTTCATTAAAAGGTCGAAAAGATAATTGTTCTGAAAAGCTAACCTTCAATTTTTTTTTTGTATCAACTGCAGATATAGAAATAAATGCTATAAGCAATTTAGAATCAAGTGAAAAAGCTCCATATCTATCTACGATGAAACAGCATTTGTTAGACGGTGCATTGGGTGAAGAAGGATTGAAAAAAATGGACAGCTTCAATCGTTGGATGAGCAAAGAACTTGGAGAAATTGCAGATGTTGGTGTTACTGCTGATGCAAACGAGTCTTTTACTCATTCTAGTTCAACAGCTTACTGGGAAGAAGTTGAGAGTGAGGATGGGTCCCATGGTCACAATTCGAGGAGGGACTTGGATGGATATGTTATGAGTCCTTCCCTATCAAAGGAACAGCTCTTTAGCATTATTGACTTTGCTCCAAACTGGACTTATGTGGGTTGTGAAGTGAAGGTAACACTAGTAATTTCTTTATCCGTTTGGGGAATCAAAAGATATGTTTGTGCTAATTTTCTTGTTGCAAAACATTGTAGGTTCTTGTTACTGGAAAATTCTTAAAGATGCGAGAGGAGGCTGAGTCTAGAGAGTGGTCTTGCATGTTTGGGCAAACAGAAGTTCCAGCAGATGTCATAGCTGATGGCATTCTCGAGTGTGTGGTTCCTATGCATGAGGCTGGAAGAGTTCCCTTTTATGTAACATGTTCCAACAGATTAGCATGCAGTGAAGTGCGTGAATTCGAGTATAAGGTTTTGGAGTCTCATAGTTTCTATGAAACAGATGAGTCTACTGCTTGCAATTCTATTGAAAGCCTTGAAGCAAGATTTGTTAAACTGCTGTGCTCGAAATCTGATTACCCGAGCTCTTCTCTTTCCGGGAATGACCGTGATTTGTCCCAAGTGAGCGAGAAGATTAGCTTACTGCTTTTCGAGAACGACGACCAGTTGGATCAGATGCTAATGAATGAAATCTCCCAAGAGAATATGAAAAACAACCTCAAACAGGACGCCTTGAAAGAAAGCTTACACTCATGGCTTTTACATAAGATAGCAGAAGGTGGAAAAGGTCCCAACGTGTTGGATGAAGGTGGTCAAGGTATATTACACTTTGCAGCGGCTCTTGGTTACAACTGGGCATTAGAACCGACGATAGTCGCTGGTGTAAGCATTGATTTTCGAGATATAAATGGCTGGACTGCACTTCATTGGGCAGCTTTCTTTGGCAGGTGAGTCATTTCTAAAAGAGTTCACAAGCTCATCTTCTTTTCCTCTAATTATGAGTATCTGAAATGACGTTATTTGCATGTTCAGGGAGCTGATAATTGGTTCTCTCATAGCTCTCGGTGCTGCTCCTGGAACTTTGACTGACCCGAACCCAGATTTCCCATCAGGAAGCACACCTTCTGATCTAGCCTATGCTAATGGTCACAAAGGAATTGCTGGTTATCTATCAGAATATGCCTTAAGGGCACATGTTTCTTTGCTCAGTCTAAACGAGAAGAACGCAGAAGCATCTCTATCACCCGTTGAGAACGCTCCTAGCCCATCCAGCTCGTCCTTAACAGACTCTCTGACAGCTGTACGTAACGCTACTCAAGCAGCGGCTCGGATTCATCAGGTTTTCAGGGCTCAGTCTTTCCAGAAGAAGCAAATAAAAGAGTTTGGAGATAATAAGTATGGAATGTCGGAGGAGCGTGCTCTTTCAATGCTTGCTCATAAAACACACAAACAAGGACGGGCGCATAGCGATGATTCCGTGCAAGCTGCTGCTATCAGGATTCAGAACAAGTTCCGTGGTTACAAGGGAAGAAAAGATTATTTGATTACTAGACAAAGAATCATCAAAATACAGGTACGTAATGCTTTGATAAACCAAACCAATGATCTTGATTCGTTTTAGTTGTTATACTGAAATTCTTAATGGTATAAATTGGCTACGTGCAGGCTCATGTAAGAGGTTATCAGGTTAGAAAAAACTACAGGAAGATAATTTGGTCAGTGGGGATATTAGAGAAGGTGATATTGCGTTGGAGACGAAAAGGAGCTGGTTTGCGTGGGTTTAAGTCAGACGCACTTGTTGATAAAATGCAAGTTGGAACAGAGAAAGAAGAAGATGATGATTTCTTCAAACAAGGTAGAAAGCAAACAGAGGAAAGGCTTCAAAAGGCTCTTGCAAGAGTTAAGTCAATGGTTCAATATCCTGAAGCTAGAGATCAATACCGCAGATTACTAAATGTGGTCAACGACATCCAAGAAAGCAAGGTAATTATAGCAATAAACTAAGCTTATCATTGGTCTTTTGGTTTTGAGCTTAATCTTGTGTAATGAAGCTTAATCTTTCGTTTTAGGTTGAAAAGGCTCTTGAAAATTCAGAAGCAACATGTTTTGATGATGATCTGATAGATATTGAAGCATTGTTGGAAGATGATGACACTTTGATGATGCCTATGTCCTCAACTTTGTGGAACGCTTGAAACCACTCTCAAGCCTACTATGTGAGAGATTGTTACAGTTATATTGACTCATTAAACTTGTAAATTCTTATGTAATCACACTCCCCATCATGTTCTGTAACTGCATTCATTAATTATTACTCTAATCTATATATTTGACAATATGAGAACATAAATCAGCTTATAACCAAATAGTTGTAACCTTCCTTGTCATTAAACTGTACATGGATGGTTTCCATTAGTATACAAACTTTCAGTCTTTTTAGTTAAAAGAAATTTGACTTTTTGATTTCAAGTCACAAAACAGCTTGCAAGAGAGAAATTATATTATCAGAAGACTAAAAACCCTTTTATCTTGTTCTGAGGCTCTCGTAGAACAAGATGTAACCATGATCAGTATTGCTCGAGTACTCTTGTTACGAACCAAAGAATGTTTGAACAGCAGATTCTTCGATCATTTCAACATTCTCATCGTCAAAGAAGAGCCAATGGTTATGGAATTTCACGAGGCTTACATAGTGACGAACTGACCATGGTTGGGCCCGCTCCCAACATGAACCACGACTGCAAAGAGAGAGTACTCAGTCTGCACATATTCTTCCACCGTGTTGCTGAGTTTCAGTTCAAGTGGGAAGAAGACTTTGTAAGATAGCTTCAATTGTTCAATATATTTAAGATTTTTCAGATTAATTAGCTCAATTTTTTCTTTCCTGTTTTGTTTAAAATTTTTAATAAAAGGATTTAATAATAATTAGGGCATTGTCTTTAGCTAATTAATAATTACGTTGGATATTGCCAAGTTTTAAGAATTAAAGAGTGATTGGACTAACCTAATTATCTACTTTCTCTGTCCTTTTTAAAAAGTCATATTTTGGATTGTAATGTTATGTAATGAATACACTTTTTCTTAACCCATAAGCTAAAATAAAACAAACAAAAAGTAGTTGACGGAAAATAATACCCACAAAATATCCAATCTATTATCTGCTTCTATTTAATCTGAAACTAGAAGATAACCCCATTGCAGGGATAAATTAAATTATAAATAATTTAAATATTAATATTATATTATTATGTGATTATTAAAAATTTATTAAAAATTAAAATAAAATTAGTTAAATTATATTTTAGTTATATTCGATAAATTAAAATATAAAAAAATTTATTAAGTAACAAATTTGTTTCTGAATTACTAAACCATAGTTTT
>KE154623.1:31653-46368 GCA_000411075.1 Sisymbrium irio | reverse complement strand
TTTCCATAATATATAGTATTTGATTTTAACTAAATAAATAGATGATATTTAGATATTTAATAGATATTCATATTTTATTTAAAAAAAAAGTTTAATAATGTTTGGCAATAGGGATAATAGATAAAAAGAAATGAAAAACAAAAAATGCTGAAAAAAATGAAAAGTTGACACTTCAGCAAAATATTTCTCAAATGTTTCTTCTTTAATATATAGTAGATATTTGAATATTCATAATTTACAGAGTAAAACAAATACTAAAATTCAATATCTGTTAAAACGAAATAAATAACAAATATTAAAATTTCAAGAGATATGATATCCACTCTCAATCGAATTGAGAAAGTGTTGTTTATCTAGACGAAACTAAGCATTGATCACATGTACCTTGAAAATGCATGATATTTTCTTCGTCTCCATCCCAACAATTCAATTCAGTGGGTGCAAAATCTTAATGATACATTTGGTGTGGCTGTTCGAGTGAGATCAACTCGTGTCTTTGTTTACGCCATGGATTGAATAGGTTGATAGGTCACTACGATGAGTCGATGACGACTTGTAGAGAAGATTAGTACTATTCATTCTAGTAGTTTCAATCTGCAGATGATCTTCTTCAACTTTTAGAGATCAAGAGTCACGAGAATGTTGTTTTTATTTTTGTTCATATTGTTTCGTTCAAAGTTTTTGACATTTTAGAAAGTCAAATTCAATTCAAATCAATTCAGCGGTTTGATTTGTAATCATTTCTTCTCGTGATCTTTTGGTATTCAACATATCATCAGGAAAGAAACCGAGAAACCTCATGTCCGTACATGCTTATATATAACGTTATTAGCCACACGTACTCATCAAGCAAGAAGAACTCTAAAGATTACAAGAAAATTCCCAACAAAACAATCTACACTTTCTTTCTTTTGTTTTGTGCTAAAAAGCAAACTACATTTTTACAATCATTTTCGTCTACCTTAGTTAACGATGGTTTCGATGGAGGCTTTAGCGATGGCTGGAGTGGATTATCAAGGATGGGGACTTAGTATTGAGGAATGGGAGCTTCAAGATTCCGTTGTTCCACCCCATTTACTTGCATATGATTCTGAAGAAGATGAAGACTCGGAAAAAGAGGAATACGAAGAAGATCATCGAAATGACTATGATAGAGTTTTGGATGGCGTAGAGGTTAAAGACGATGTTACTCATTGTGACCTTAGAGCTTCAATTGGGAAATTGATTGAACAATATATCTCACATATCATTGTTCACATCCAGCAGTTTAAGTTCTTAACACATCTTCTTGAGAACTTTTTGTTTAGACGTTTCCTTGATTTTCTTTTGTATTAATCGTTTTGTTGGGAGGGTATTCTGTGTTAAGTTTAATAAAGAGTGAATTAATTGTAATGTAAGTATCTATATTCAATTTTGATCAATTGAATCGATTCAAATAAACGTAAAATGTTATTGTTAATTCGGTTTATATTGTTATAAAACTATAGGGGTGAGAAATAACCAAATCAAAATTCATCAATCCACAATCGAACAGAAATGTTACAATAACTCATACGGTAGACAATATTTATTCAGAAAAAAAGTTGAACTAAACCCAAAACGAATTAATGTTCAAAGAAAAAAACCCAAAATGAATCCAGTTTGTTTTTGCAACTGAATGGAATAAACAAACTAAATATATAAACTGTAGTTCACTAAAATGAAGTGTCTAACGTATAATAATCTTTTCACAAAGTGATGATAAATGACTATTTTTCTCATTATTTCGCTAAGAGTGCACAGAAGGGGAAAAGTCTCGTTTTCACGTTCCATCGTTCAAACGTAAGAAAAAAAAAAGTGTTGTATGATCATATAAAATCACGAGAATCTCGACTCTGGTTTATCATTACGTCACCCCATGCATGACGTCTGTATCGATAACTAATATCTTATGCCATCACGGGTTACGTTACGACACACCATGCATGACTTCTCAAAATTACCCCAACCTCTCACTAATGACTCAACTATGTCTAATTAGTAAATTAAAGAATCCACATACTCAGCAATACCATCTTACATCATTAGCGATTAGTCAAGGCCTGAAAATTTAGGGACTATAAATAAATTAATAAAAATATAAAATTTGAAGGTTTAAAATTTTTTTTTTATAAAATGGAAATCATTTAACATATGCATTAAATCTTAAAATTTTAGGAGTAATAAACGAATGTCTCATCCGATTGTCCCGGGCCGACCCTATTCTTTCAAACTGTGGTAGAAAACATAAAGCGTTTATTCACATACTATAGATTTTTTTTTTTTGTTAGTTAATTCTAGCTATTAGAGTATCATTATTGCTCAAACTACTAAAAATTAGATCTAAGCAATAAAATATTAATAGATTTTATGTTATGTATTTTTCTAATTTTTTTTATTTTAAACAAAATTTAACTAATAAATAGTTTCTTAAAATATGTTAGAAAGTTTCTAAAACCTCCTATCTAAAAATCAACAATATCTCTCTCTTCTCTTTTTTTTCTTTTTTGATTTTCTTTAATTAGTTAGATACTCCTTTAGAACTAGTAATAATGATGGTCTTAATTGATGAGCTTTAATGCCCGCGGAATACTAACTAATCTAAACCGATTCGTCCCTTTGTTCGATTCATCGTTTAATATGAAAATAAATCTTAGAGTTTGGCAACTTATATACTGCATTTTGCCGGTAACTTACTGCAAGCCACAATTAAACAGATATTTATAATTAGATCGTTCACATAGAAATGTGGAACTCATGGAGATCATAAGATCGACGTGAATTGCGCTCATTTTTTCACATCTCCACATATCTTTCTTGTGAATGGATTATTTAGATGTTGACCTGAAGTTTCATGTAGAAATGTGAAATAAACATATTTAAAGTTAACTTTTACCACGCGATAACCCAGTTTTCATTAAAAAGTCTACGGAATGGTTAAAAGTCTTTTATATTATATGTTAGCCTCGAAAATGGATAATGAAAAAGTTACATGTCTCAGGATATCACCAAATGTTCTGGCCTTCTGGGTTCAATGTCTCTCAGCACAATGTAGTAACTAGTAAGGGAAGGGGAAGGAATCCATATATCTCATTTTCTGTGGAGTTATATTCTTCCAAATGTGTATGAATTCATGTTTAGTAAACACAGTTTCCTAGCTTCATGATAACTACTAATTCCAATCTCATATCTAAGTCACGGATGAGAAGAGGTATTGTAACATCCCGATTTCTATTATATGGAAACTTATATGAGAGAAATTAAAATAATTGATTTGGTTACCTATGTCACAAAAGTGCACTTACTTTTTCGATTGCATGTCCAGAGAAAGTTCTAGGGTTAAGCGTACTTGAATTGGAGTAGTCAAATGATGGATGACCTATCGGGAAGTCATTCGCGGTACCGTGTGAGTGAGGCCAAAACACGGGGCACGGTCACATGGTGATTGTAGGGTTAATATATCATGACTTTAAAATCTCCCGGTTAACACACCGACCGTCGGATAGGGGTTGAGCCGCTCATGGGCCTAATGAGAGGACATGGGGGCCCACTGGTAGGGACGGTCGGAGTGTTATAAGTGGTATCAGAGCTGGTTAGTCATCCCAGTGCTGACCTGGGAGGTGTTCTGGTGTGGGTTCGTAACGAGGACGTTGCCTGCTTGAGTGATGGTGAATTGTAACATCCCGATTTCTGGTATATGGAAACTTATATGAGAGAGGTTAAAAGAATTGATTTGGCTACCTATGTCACCAAAGTGCACTTACATTTTCGGTTGCACGTCTAGAGAAAACTCCAGGGTTAAGCGTGCTTGAGCTGGAATAGTCGAAAGATGGATGACTTACCGGGAAGTCATTCGCGGTACCGTGTCACTGAGGCCAAAACACGGAGAACAATCATGTGGTGATTGCAGGGTTAGTATATCACGACTTTGGAATCTTCCGGTTAACGCACCGACCATCAGATAGGGGTAGGCCACTCATGAGCTTAGTGAGAGGACATGGGGTCCATTGATAAGGGCGACAAGGCATTATAGGTATGTACATACCACTTCCGCTAAATCCAGAGCGGATTGCTCCGCCTTATCATCGAGAAGTATATATACCAACATACCTTCCTGCTGGAGAAACTTATCATATATTTTCCTATCAGACTGTTAGAGCAAACTCTCACGAAGTTTATTTTTCTTTAGGGAAATTAAGTTTTTTATTATAAGAATTTATATATATTTTTCTTATTTATGTTTTTAATATTATAAAATATGTTTTTAACTTGCAGAAAGTTCAAGTGAAGGGAATAATATTTTTTTTTGTTATAGTTCAATTCCAGTAACTGATCATATTGTTGATGTTTCGCCAAATTATGAAGAAATATATTTTAAAACTCAAGAGAAACTCAGAAATAGAATGAAGCGGTTTAGAGTATGCAAATGAAGTTTAAAAGTATTGATTTCTGAATTAATATGATGCAGGACAAGTATCCAAATGAAGTTCCATTTTCAAAGAATGCAACTTGAACATTTGTGGAAAGCCTATGAATTTAATTATTTAGTTATTTTCATGGAGACACAAATATGTTTTTATTTTATATTTTTAAGAATTTTTGATGTTTAACTACTTTGGATATTTAATTATTATTATTTTAAAAATATTTAATATTTGCCATTTCCAAATAGTTTTAAATATTTCAAAAAATTATATGAAAAAATGTTCTAGTAAATGGTTAATAGGAAAGTTTGTTAGTAATTTAAAAGAATATAGTAAGAAAATTTCAACAATTAAAATATTATTGGAAGTTATTTACAAATTTCTAAGAAATGTATTAACAAAATTCATAAAAATTTTGTAGAATTAATTTCAACAATTTTTTCACATATTTTCAAGAACATTTATCAACAAAGTTTCTGATTTGAGGTATAAATATATGATGAATGATCAAGAAGGTGGTGTCATAACATTCTCAACAAGCATTAAACATTTTCTATATTTTTTTCTCAGAATTTATATCTTGATTACTATTAGAAAAAACTATAAAATCATCAATATGAAAACCAGTTACTCTATATTTTTCGTTGGCTTTCTTTACTTCATTTTTTTTGGTCAACTCACTTCGATTAAATTTATATAATCACAGTTTTTGGAAATAAAACTAATCATAATATAAAACTATTGAATAATTATTTTTCAGCCACTATTTGAAAATTATAATATCTCGATTTTTGGTATATATAAAAATATATATAGGAGATATTAAAAAGTTGATTTGATTATTTATGTTATCAAAGTATAATTACCATTTCAATTATGTATCCAGAGAAAATTTTAGTGTTAAACTTTTTCTTTTATCACAAACTTTCATTATTCATTAACCAAACTCAAAGGACAAGTCCACTTACAGCCGATACTAGATCAGATTGAAATAAAAACATAAAATACAAATCTTATATGGATAAGTTGATATGGGTGTGAGCCAAGCCTATGGACAAAGGAACACTCAAGGAGAATTTCCCATCAACACCTTGCAATGTGTGTTCGAGAGAACAGAAATAGTAGGGTTTGATATCAGCGTTAATGACTCCAATTAATTGGATTTGACCAAAGGTGAAAAAACTTGCCGATGCTGGTAGGATTCGCTCCAGAGAGAACTTTTTTCTCCTTGAGCATTAAGAGGAAACCTTCACATATGCTAACACAAAGATGGAGAACAAATATTTTGGACTTGTTTATAGTGAGGAATCTCTCACTAACAATATGATGAGAACACAATCTCTTTTTGAAAATAACTTTGGAGCTTTGGAGTCGTGCCCGAAAGCGTTTTGGTCAGCATTTTAGTGTTAAACATACTTGAATTGGTGTAGTAAAAAAATGGATGATCTATTGAAAAATTATTCGTGGTACCATGTAAATAATGCTTAAAAAAATGGTGATACAGTAGTATAAAATTAATTGATCATAATTTTTAAACTAAGATATCGGAATCATTGATAAAAATGGTTAGGGGCATTACAAAGTGAATATATGGCAAACTTCAATCTTCTCTTATATCTCTTTTTAGTATAGATTTTTTTTTATCAAAAGTTTTTTTTAATTGGGTGGAATAACCCAAAAAAAAAATCTAAATCTAAATCTAAGAACTAACCAATTCTACCTTCTTTCTCTTCCTTAGTCTCCTTATCTCTTTTTACTCTTTTTCTACTTTTTTATTTTGCTTTTTTATTATTTCACAAAATTCCCCTTTTTCTTTGGGCTAAATCGAAAGAAAAATAAAAGAAAATATGTTTTAAAAAAAAGGAGAAAAAGAAGAGATAGAAGATAATAGTAAATAAAATTCTTGCGACCACGTGCGGTATGTTTGAGCCTTGGTAGATTGGAAGGTATAAAAGACCTAAAGTAAGTAACCGACCAAATTAGTTAAGCTTAATAAGTTCATTAAACTATTAAAAAGTCTGTCTAGTCTTTTTCTTTAAACAAAATTATGTTTGGCCTTAAACCTCGTATTGCTGATCTGGCCGATTAGCACAATTCTTTTAACTTGAATACAAAAAAGAGCAATTGCATAACATCAAAAAAAAAAGAGAATTTAAATGATAATATCTGACACATTTTCAATAGTAATTTGGTAAGAATAATGGTTTTTGGCCTTTTTAACAATGAAAGAGAAGAAAAATAAATAATTATAAAATAAAAATAAATATGCTAGCAGATGATGATGGCGGATGAGATCAGTGTTGATAACAATGTCTATCAGTACTGGTGATGATATCTATACTGGATGAAATCAATGCTGATGATGATGTTTATACTGTATGAAATAAGTGTTGGTGATCTGATGATGGATTTGGTGTCGGCGATAGTGTTCCTGCCAATGATGATGAGACTGATAAAAATGGATATGAAAAACATCAGTAAAAATTTAATATGAGAGTGCAGAGAGTGTTGGTGATAGTTATAGCAGGAGTGGTGACGACAGTGCTGATAAAAATTGTAATTATATATGTAAGTAAGCCATGATACATAAACGATTCAAGTGAACATGAACTTAAATATATATCATTAAAATAACATGTTAAAAGATAAAAGTTTATCATTGTACAAATAAACATTAATATTGTGATTGCAGATACTTTTTCAACAGAATTATATCCAAAGAGTTTTACGAAGTATGCTGACTTGCTCACTATATATCGAGCTACCCCTACTCTCCTCGATACTTCTCTGGCTAACATAATCTGTTCTTAGTGGATTATTACTTTACATGGTCACCGCATATTCATATGGTATATTGCCCTATTATCAAAATCATATATGGGACTCAAACTCGATCATCCACCACGTGAAACCTCATGCTTTTTTAATTCTAATTTTATAGTATTGTACACTATACCTTTTTTTGTTTTTTTCGTCCCAACGTTTTAGTCATTGGGAACCACCAAACGACGTCGTACGTAGTAATGCATGCGTGAGACCCACCAGCAGCATAATTGACATTGACATGGTTTAGTAATTTCATTCTCCAACGACCAACATCAATTCCACGAGGCATTTTGGCAGGTGCGACGTACCAATATTTTTCATTTGTAACCAATTTTCACTTTTTTCCCCCCAAGTAAGTATATTCCTCGGGATATAACATACAAGATCAGTCGGCCAAAATATACTCGACATCTGCTTCATATATTTCGAATTCACACATACTAACTACACGAATGTTAGAACATTTGTTAGGTGTTGTCATCTTATCTTTTCCTTTTAAGAGTTCACACTGAGAAGACATTCACTGTCGTTCCCCAAAAAGACATAACATATCATGTTGACATTGAATGTGAGTATGTGACATACCTAACAAATATATGGAAACGTTACAATCGACCTACGAAAATTGATCTGTACTCAATATAACGTAATCTAAATGTATTAGCACAATAAGGAAAATATTGGAACAGAACTGAGAAGATTAGCATGGCCATGTGCAAGACTGAAACGCATAAGACCCAAACTTTTACATATTAAAAAATTAATCAATCAGGTAAAAAATTAGTAAATTTGGAATGAAGTCCAATTTTTGTTCTTTTTCGGAATCAAAGTAACAAATCATCGGTCCGTAAAAAGTACTGCTTGCAGTATTGTTATTGTGCATATATAACACGAGGATTTTGGCAGGTCACCAACAAAATGATTTTAAAAAGTATGAATTTATTATAATAATATTGTTAGTATCTACTAATTACATTTTTTTGGATGTTAGCCCGACTAAAATCAATATGTTGACACTCATCACTAGAGAGACGACCAAGTCTGTCCAACTCAATGCCTTCCAAACTGCTTCCTCCCCCACATAAGGGGTGTTATCGTCATTACATGTACTTTACCTGTCAAATGATAGTGCGTCGTTATAAATAACAAGGTGAAAGGAAGATCCATGCAGAGACAATTACCATAACTACAAAACTTTTGTTTCTTCTTTTATATCCTTACAATGGATACTTCAGCTTCAAACTCTTCGGATCTCACGACCAAGTCTAGTCCCCTAGCGTCGCCGTTTACCAACATGTATCTTCTCACAACGCTGCAAGCCCTTGTCATCATTTCATTCTTGATGATATTCAAGAAAATAAAGTCCTCTTTACAAAACAAGAAATTGCATCCTCTTCCGCCGGGTCCCACTGGTTATCCGATTGTCGGAATGATTCCGACGATGCTAAAAAAGCGTCCGGTTTTCCGGTGGATTCACAGCCTCATGAAAGAGCTTAACACGGAGATAGCTTGTGTGCGTCTAGGAAACACTTACGTGATTCCAGTCACATGTCCTAAGATCGCACGTGAGATTTTCAAGCAACAAGATGCACTCTTTGCGTCAAGACCACTCACGTACGCTCAAAAGATCCTCTCCAACGGCTACAAAACCTGCGTAATCACACCGTTTGGCGAACAATTCAAGAAGATGAGGAAAGTGATCATGACGGAGATTGTTTGTCCAGCGAGACACCGGTGGCTACACGACAATAGAGCCGAGGAAACTGATCACTTAACCGCTTGGCTTTACAACATGGTTAAAAACTCTGAACCGGTCGATCTCCGGTTTGTTACCAGGCATTATTGTGGAAATGCGATAAAGAGACTTATGTTCGGAACGAGGACGTTCTCCGTGAAAACTGAAACCGACGGTGGGCCGACCTTGGAAGATATCGAGCATATGGATGCTATGTTTGAGGGGTTAGGGTTTACGTTTGCGTTTTGTGTATCGGATTATCTACCGATGCTTACGGGATTGGACCTAAACGGACATGAGAAGATCATGAGAGAAGCTAGTGCAATTATGGATAAATATCATGATCCTATTATTGATGAGAGGATTAAGATGTGGGGAGAAGGAAAGAGAACACATATTGAAGATTTTCTAGACATTTTCATCTCTATCAAGGACGAATATGGCCAGCCTTTGCTTACCGCTGAAGAAATCAAACCAACTATTAAGGTAATTAATTTTTTTTTTTTGACATCACTAAGGTAATTAATTACATGTATAATATTTTAGGGTATATATTGTCAACTATTTACATATTACTTCATACATTATTAGCTGCTTATAATTTAACGTTTATCTTTTTGGTGCTAAGTGGCAGAAACTTGATGGGTAGGCGTTTTTTAATTAAGTGATTAAAAATGGGAGAAATAGATATATTTTTTGTATGAAAACAAAAACAAGGATAAAAGTCAAACAAAAAATTCTTATATATATATGCCACTCGGAGGTTTTAGCAAATAAACGAAAACATGCATATCTTTGAAAAGGTTTGGCTTTTTATTTTCAACTTTTTCCCCGAAGTTTGGCCTGTTTTGGAACCAAAATGGCAGGAATAAATTTAGTGTTAGTTTTAGCAATTTTTATGTTGAAGACTTGAAGTTGAAGTGGTGAAAATGAACTGATTTAGCTGGCAAAAAAAACAGGGTTGAGAAATAATTTATTTTGTTTCAGGGACAACCTAAAATTTAAATTATTTGGCTGTCGCCAAAACTATTTTAAATTATTTTGCTGTCGCCAAAACTAAAATAAAAGGTATAACGCCAAAACGTTTAGCATGAAGTTAATATTCATGTTGACCCGCGAGTCCATGCATTAAATAGTAAACTGAATGATTAAACATTTCTAATTTTTATTTTATAGGAACTTGTAATGGCGGCACCGGACAATCCATCCAATGCAGTGGAATGGGCTATGGCGGAGATGATGAACAAACCGGAGATCCTCCAGAAAGCAATGGAAGAGATCGAAAGAGTCGTCGGAAAACAAAGACTCGTTCAAGAATCCGACATCCCAAAACTTAACTATCTGAAAGCTATTATCCGTGAAGCTTTCCGTCTTCATCCTGTCGCAGCCTTCAACCTACCACACGTGGCACTCTCCGACACAACCGTGGCTGGTTACCATATCCCTGAAGGAAGTCAAGTTTTACTTAGCCGTTACGGTCTTGGTCGTAACCCTAAGGTTTGGTCTGATCCACTAAGCTTTAAACCGGAGAGACATCTCAATGAGTGTTTGGAAGTGACATTAACGGAGAATGATCTCCGATTTATCTCGTTTAGTACCGGGAAAAGAGGATGTGCTGCCCCGGCGTTAGGTACAGCGATAACTGTCATGATGCTCGCTAGGCTTTTGCAAGGTTTTAAATGGAAACTAGCCGGAGGTGAGACACGTGTTGAGTTGATGGAATCGAGTCATGATATGTTTCTTGCCAAGCCTTTGGTTATGGTCGGAGAGTTGAGGTTGTCGGAGGAACTTTATCCAACGGTAAAGTGAGGCGATGGCTGTATAGATATTATGAATAATTTATGTTTAGTTAAGTGTATAACCTAAAGTTTGGTCAATCATCATGAACCAATCTTTGTTCGGTTTTGGTCCGTTTTGGAAACACTTGAAGTGTGTTTCTTTTAAGTCCTTCCTATATTATCAATTTTGGTTTTGCGTTGATAATTGATAATAAGGTATTCCCATCGAGTATCACTTTGTTTCTGTTTTTTTAATAAGAAATAAATATTCTCTGAAATTTTGTCTTAAGTCCGGAATTCCAAAATGTGCTCTGTATACATATTGTTTTCATCGTATGGCCCCATTTTGAAATCTCATTTTTATCAGACACAGAGAATGGGGTCGAAAATCCCGTGACATAGTAGAGAGACACCCTAGACCATTGGCCCACAAGTCATCGTTTAGTGTGTACTCTGGTTATTTTCAAGAATTTTACAATGTTGACAAAAAGGAATAGTTGAAAACGATATTATTGTCACGTAAGGCCCATTATCACTGGCCGGTGGAGGCTTATTTGAAATAGGATTATTCAAACGGGAACGAGAGTAGTAGACACACAATCCAGGTATCCAGCATAGTGACTAACCGATCGTCTAGAGGACAAGCCAGCAATCAGCATGTGGCATCTTCTTCATGAGCAAACCAATTGGTTTAGTCTTTCTACAGTTTTATAAACTCCATTTTACTAACATCAATAAAACATACATGTTCTTCTTCAGTTCGTTTAGTCTAATTTGGTTATGCGTTATAAACGAAATATTAACCTTGAATCCAATTTAAACAACACAATGCGATTTAGTTAGATTAGTTTTTTGGTTGTAACTCAGTTGGCTTTTCATTGCAACTCTGTTCGTGCCTTATGCCAAGATAATATTTTGATTTTGTAATTTGTGAAGAACTCACCGACTAGTTTTATTATACAGTCTACACTAGGCTCAATTTGTATATATCTGTGTTTGTTTTTACCTAGAAGACTCTACAAGTGGTGTATATTAGTAATCGCATATACCATAGTTTTTTTTTGTTAGATCTATACGATTGATTGTTCCATTCTATGAGAAAGTTCAGATTGCAGTGACATAATAAATAAAAATCCACTTTTTTGACAAATTAAAGGGTTTTCAAAAAAACCACATTTCTAAAGAGTATGTATTGTAATCATCTCCACACATACAAATTATTAGATCCAACAAATCTTTGAAATATATGACAATGCATTTGTTTCTTACAACTCTTTAATCATAAACTAAAATTTGGTAGAAATCAGTGTCAATTTTGAAACATATGATAGTCGTGCTATAAAAATAAGGTTTAACCGAAAGGTTTTGCTTTCCAACTAACATAAAGCTAGAGCTTTTTCTGCGCCAAAATTTATACGTTGACAAACAAAAAACAATTTAATACAAATAAAAATTCACTAGGTGGTTTAATTTTCAAAGCATATGCTGGCTCCTTTCCCTTTCAAATTTTGAATTTTACCTAAAGAATAAAAAAAAATTTGAAAAATAAAGAATTTTTTTTTTGCCTAAAGAATTTTAATTTACATATTAATCACGAAGGTTAGTAAATGGGTCAGTCAAATTACCTGCTTTCCAACAAGTTAATCAGCTCTTTAAACTTTTAAATTAACAAAAAGCTAGAGTGTTTCACAGACGTGCATTAGACTCAATGAGCCAATGAAAGTAATATTTTTATTACTCAATTATATGAAAATATTTATACCAATGATATAAAAAATGACAAAGTGGTTTGATGATAATTCGCAAAAGAACTCTTCTTCCTCTCTTTTATACTTTCATACTTTTTTTATTACTTTTGGCTGATATTTACTTATAAAATCCTTTCACTTGAGATATTTAGTGGGAATTTTCCTCTTAATGCCCAGCTCTAATTGTATCTTTCTAAGTCATTCTTTTTTTTTTGAAAATTTTAAAAGTACAGATAGTTGTCAAAAAAAAAATATTAGAGGAACAAAATAAGGAGAATAAAATTAGTGAGTATATTTTTATACGCTGTTCATTACTTTTCTCTTTAGTAGATGAACAACTTCTAAGAAAATTGTTTTTTTTTTCTTTTTATTGAGTGGATTCTATTAACTTTTAGAGGAACAATAATTTCAGTAAAATTGAATATCTTTAGAGAAAAATGAATTACCACTTCTTCTCATCTTTGTTTCTCTAAAGTGTTATATATTTGCATCCTAAATTAGTTTTATGGGTGTAAATGGGGATGAGCGGTAGAATTATAGGAATAAATTAAACTAAAAACAATTGTTCGCCAAAAAAAAAACAAAAAGCAGTAAAATTTGGTTAATTAACCAAAAATGTTGGACGTTAAAAAGAAAAAAAAAACCAAATATGTTTTAGATAAATAGCCACGTCATCACTGACTGGATTCCAATTATATAATTCCTTCTTCGTCAAGTCATCTATGCAACTCTACTAAAAATGGCAAGTTGTTTCAGCTTCGTGGCTTGTCGGAACAAATGTTACCAGTACAGTTTCCCATTCTCCGGTCTCCGATCTTCGATCTTCGACCACTGATCTCAGAGACGGAACCGTGATGCAGTCAAAACCAAGCCCACGTTGGTCCTGCTAATGCCATGTGGCAGTGGGACAGGTTCATAGACCCCCGGTTCAACGTCTACGTACCGGACCTCCTCTTCTTCGGCGACTCGTGCACTACTCGGTCCGAGAGATCCGAGTCTTTCCAAGCGAGCTGCGTAATGGCGGTGATGGAGGCTCACGGCGTTCGAACCATGTCTGTCGCCGGACTCAGCTACGGTGAATTCGTGGCGTACGCAATGACGGCACAGTTTAGGGAGAGGATCGAATGCATGGTGCTAATATGCGCTGGAGTGTCTCTTGAGGAGGAAGATATGGATTTAATGGAAGATGGGTTGTTCAAACTGAGGAGCACGGAGGAAGCGGCGAATATTCTGTTTCCTCAATCTCCGCCGATGCTCCAGCGGTTTCTCCGGTTAGCCTTCACAAATCACCAAGTGGAATCCCTTCTTGCTTTGCCAAGGACTACATCTATTAATATATAAATAAAAGTTGAGGCTAAATGCCATTGAGAGTGTCCACATAGGATTGGAAAAATTTTAGCCACCAATAATTTTTCCACATCATCATTAAAATTTAAGAAATTTTCTATTTTTTAATGGTATTAATCATATCAAAATACATAAGAAAAGGAAATTGTCTATAAATTTCTATTAAACAAAAAATAACTTAATATGAGATTAGGAAATCTTCTAATTTTAAATATAAAATAAAGAAATATTCTATAAAATTTTATCAAAACGAAAAAATGTTTGTAATTTAAAAGAATATCATTTTTATAACTAACTATATAATATATTAATAATATTAATGAAAAAATAAAAAAAAGTTAAGGCTAATTGCTACTAAGGCTTTGATTGGCAAAGCTGATGATAAAGCAATAGCAGTATATTATATAAGCAGTATGTTGCATAAATTGTATGCTATTGTTAAACTATTAAATAAAATGATTGGTATAGTAGTAGCATCATGCTATTTAAAATTATTATAAAAAATAGTATATAATATATAATATATGATAAATATATTTGAAAATAATTTTTATATATTTACTTTATAAAATATATTTATAATATATAAACTAAGAAATATATATTTGGTTTATTTTATTTAATAACATAAAAATTATATTTATATCCAAAATAAATTTTATGTTTAAAAAATAAATATTACACCTTAAACATTTTTAGTTTTTTTTAATAAAAAAAAATCACATTTAAAATTTAATATAATTATTATAATTTTTAAATTAATTATACTTTAAATTTGAAATTATTATTTTACAAAAACTTTAATTGTAAAATTATTTTACAAAATATAAATTTTATTT
>KE154623.1:0-22194 GCA_000411075.1 Sisymbrium irio | reverse complement strand
TAATACATATTTTTTTAAGAAAAATTAACTTGTGAGTACAAAATCAATATTAACATAAATAAATAAACAAATGAGTCATTAGTTTTTTTCTTTAAATGTGTTTGTGAGCTTCTATTTATTGTTGGTTTTCTTATTTCAATTTCAACCATATTTTTTTGTCTTCAAATGAGTTTGTGGACTTCTCTATATTGTTATGTTTTTAACTTGAAATTCTTATATACAGTCTTAATAGAAAGGGAATGACGGTTTTTAAATAAAAGAAATTTAAAAGAGACACATAACACCATCTTAGATCAGAATTAGAAGAAACATTTCCTTATTATATAAGATCTAGATTGAATTTTAAATTTTGAAGTTACTAAAAAATTATAGTCATGAAATTAAAAAAAAAATTGAAAAAGAAAGTAAAAAAAAAGATTAAATTTTTGGAGGACATAGAGAAAGAAGAAAAAAGAAAAAGTGTTTAATTTTTGATGTAACAGAAAATGTGTTAGAAATATTACAATATAATTATAAAGTTTTTGAAAATTATCTTTCTTAACATCTCATCATAATTTAAAATTATAATACATATTTGTTTAAGAAAAATTAACTTGTGAGTGCAAAATCAATATATACATAAATAAATAAACAAATGAGTCATTAGTTGTACATTTATAACAAGAAAAAAATGATAGTTTAAGGGTGACATATGATACATTCTCATAAATTATGTTTAGAATAAACATTTAATTCTTTGGAAGACACATATCACCCTCTCAAAGCTCCTCACAAAGAAACCTTACTTTATTATATAAGATATTTGTATCAAGTGGGTTAACAAAATATTTATTTGTCTAACATCTTTTATATTTGTTAAGACTGCAGTTAATCGAGAAGAGAATGTGAAGATCTTAAAAAAGAAAGAGAATGAGAAAAACATGAGAAATAAAAATGTGAGAAAATAGAAGAAATAAAAATGATAGAATTGTATTTAATAAAATAGAACAGTGTTTGTAGTAATAAATGTATAGTTTGCTAATATCTCAATTTTGTGAGTATATAGAATGCAATTTCTCTAGTTTATAAGTTAAAATAACAAAGACAAGTTAAGTATTGTGATGATTCCAAAATCCTTTATAGTAGTTACGCATATCGACCAATATTAAGGACATTCTGAAACAAAACCACTCCTGTTTGTACTATCGATTTATTGTATTGTTACCATTCCCGTGGCCTGATGTATTAGCATAATACGTAAAGTGTACAATTTTCTAAGTATATAATGGCTTAGAAAAATTAGGTCGATCGAACCCTTTGTACTAGTGAAAAAGAGAGTTGGTGACAACAAAAAAAGAGTTTCACAAATGAAATTAAATCAAAACGGAATAGAATTTTTTTTTATGCAAACAAAATAAAAGTTTTATAGTAATAGTACTAAATTAAATATTTAATTGATAAAATAATAAAGCATGTATGTAACTGTCATGCAATTCGTAAAGCGATTTCCGACATTTACCTTCTCTGTTAACGGTTATGGACCGGTTTCCTTCCTCAGGCCACTTCACCCTGCGGTTTCCTGTCCCCCTTTCTCTCGGATAGTGGAGTTTGCACATCTCTGTCAAATTGTTGGTTTTAATGACCCACTACCACCGGATAAACCACCATGGCCATTACCCTATATAAAAAATCTTTCGACTCTCTCTTCAACTACAAACAATCTCTTTGCATTTACGAGTGAAAACATCCAAAAACAAATGCAGAACATATCCCTTGGTATTGAAGATGCACCGGTTCCTTTGCTTTTCTCGGTGGTTTCCAAAGCGGTTGCATCAAATCGCTTCTCTCTAGTGGTGGTACCGGTCAATCCCAGAAAGCAAAGTCTCCGTGCCATGATCCAACAATTACCACGTCTTTGGGGCTTGGAGAATCTAATCACCGGCAGAATCATTGGTGCACAGAGAGTCCAGTTTCTCTTTCAGTCCGAGGAGGCAATGACTATGGTGTTAAGAAGATCTCCCTGGTCTTTCTCTGAATGGATGATCACAGTCAACCGCTGGTATCCAAATCTATCCGACGAGACGATCAAAACCATTCCATTTTGGGTACAGATAAGAGGCATACCACTCCAGTATCTGACTCGTGAGACGATCGAGTTCATTGGTGGAACTCTTGCCCCAGTCTTCGATGTTGATTTCGACGAGAATTCAGCCAGAGTTGACTTCGTGCGTGTACAACTCCTTTGGAACGTCGATCTGCCACTACGCTTCAAAAGGAATTTACAATTTGATGGGGCTGAAAACACGATCTTATCCTTCAAATATGAGCGCCTGAGGAATTTTTGTCAGAGATGTGGACTTCTGTCTCATGATAAAATCTACTGTCCTCTTTGCTTTGATGATGATGATGATGGTTTTGATGACGGCCATTCAGATGATAACAATAACCCGGGACAAGGAAACATAGAGGATGTTGCTTCTTCGTCCAATCCTGCTCCTCTTCTGCAACAACCTGCTGCCACTAACCCTCATACAGAGCCGAGAACAGAGAATGCTGCAACTCCTTCTGCATCGCCAGAACAAGCTCTTCGCCAGACAAAAGGGAAAGGTGTTATGACTACACAGACAGACATGGATTCCAGTGTTTCTGACGGATCCAACAAACGTAAGAGAAATGGGGAAGAATTAGTTCCTCTTGTTGATGACGAATCGAGGCTACTCAGAGCCAAACCAAGAAAAAAGACAGACTTTCTGAGACTGAAAGCTCCAACTCAGCAACTCCAGACAAAGACAGAGGCGCGGGGGGCCCGGTACCCCCAAAGTCCCCATGAAGATCCTCTCTTGGAACTGTCAGGGCCTGGGAGGGCTGCTGACAAAACCCCGTCTCAAGAAGATAGTTCATCAATATTCGCCTCATATAGTCTTCTTGATCGAAACCATGAATAGTTCTACTTATGTTAGTAATGTAGCTAAGTCTTTAGGATTTTCAGAAGTTCTTTGTGTCCCTCTTGTTGGTAGGAGTGGAGGTCTAGCCTTGATGTGGAAGTCTTCGGTGTCTGTATCTTCCATCACTGCAGATGATCGCCTTGTAGATGTGTTTGTTGCTTTCAATGGAATGAATTTCAATTTATCGTGTCTGTATGGTCACCCAAACCAACAGCAACGACAACCTCTTTGGGACAAGTTGATTCGGATTGGAGATAACAGACAAAGTCCTTGGATTCTTCTAGGAGATTTCAACGAAATTCTCTCCAACTCAGAAAAAATATGAGGCCCTTCTCGTGGAAATTGGACATTCCGTGGCCTTCAAGATATGTACAATGACTGTGATCTCTCTGATCTTCCATATACCGGAAATAGATTCTCCTGGGTTGGTGAAAGACACACTCATCACATAGAAGAATGTATTGATCGGGTTGCTGCAAACTCAGAATGGTTAGCTTCTTTTCCGGCTTCTAAAGTGGAATTTCTACCTTTATCTGGCTCTGATCATCGTCCAGTGGTTACTTCTATTGCATACGCAATAACCTCGACCCCCTGACAATTCAGATTTGATAAGCGTCTCTTACAGCAGCCAAGCTTCAAAGATCATGTCACTAATGGTTGGAATTCACAGAAACTGGGAAATTCTTTCCCAATCACTGATCAGATAAGAGAATGCAGAAGATCTCTATCAATATGTCTCAGAAACTCTAACTTAAATTCTTCACGCAGAATAGAGGAATTAACACTTGAGCTAGATATGGCTATGACATCGCCTCTGCCGCTTTATAGGTTACAAATACCTACAATTCGTCATCAACTCGAGAAAGCTTTTCAGGATGAGGAAACATATTGGTTCCAGAAAAATAGAAACACATGGCTCAAACATGGTGATAGGAACTCACACTTTTATCATGCCTGCACAAAAGAACGTTTCTCAAGAAACTTCATGCTCTCTATCCAAAATACTGCAACGGGTGAGATGATATCAGGAGATCACCTGTTAGGACAACATGCCGAGGAATTTTACAAACAGATTTACACAAGCCAAGGTTCCTTAGATCTCGACAAGATTTTTCAACATTTTCCTCCTCGGGTTACTGATCAAATGAACATGGAGCTTACTCAAGATTTCTCGACTACAGAAATCTATGATGCCGTCTGTTCTATTGGTAGCGACCGTGCTCCGGGTCCAGATGGCTTCACAGCCCGGTTTTACCAAGAATGTTGGGATATAGTGGGTTCAGATGTTTGCAGAGAGGTTCAGCGGTTCTTCTCAACAGGTTCTATGACTCAGTCTGTTAACCACACAAATTTTTGTCTTATACCGAAGATTAATAGACCACAGACCCTCTCCGATTATCGTCCTATTGCATTGTGCAATGTGTTATACAAAGTAATATCCAAGCTAATGGTTAAAAGACTGAAAGGTGTCCTTAATGACATCATCTCTAAAGCTCAAACTGCATTCATTCCGGGTCGGATGGCTTCAGACAATGTCCTTATTGCCAATGAATTAATGCACTCTCTCAAAACCAGAAGACGAGTCTCCCAAACTTATATGGCCATCAAAAGAGACATCAGTAAGGCATACGACCGTGTAGAATGGCAATTCCTGGAAAGAACTCTCAAAGCTTTTGGATTATCAGATATTTGGATATCTTGGATTATGGCAATGGTTAATTCTACTACTTACTCGGTCTTGATAAATGGGAATCCTTATGGTCACATCACTCCTTATCGAGGCCTGAGACAAGGAGATCCCATCTCCCCTTATCTCTTTATTCTATGTGCTGACGTTCTTAGTCATCTCCTCCAAACGCATGCTCAGACGGGTAAAATCAGGGGGATAAAGATAGGGAATGGTGTTCCTGCTATCACGCATCTCCTATTTGCTGACCATTCATTATTCTTCATCCAAGCAAATTCAAAGAATTGCACCTCCAAATCAACTATCACATTTGGAGATCGAATCCCAGGAGATCTTCAAAAACGTCTCAAAACATTGCTCTCGATTCCTAACCAAGGTGGGGGTGGAAAGCATTTGGGTCTACCTGAACGTTTTGGTCGCACAAAAACAGATATGTTTGCAGGCATCATTGAAGCAGTAAAGAAAAGGACTTCTTCATGGAAAGGAAGATACCTCTCCCCGGCAGGCAAAGAGATCATGTTGAAGTCAATAGCTATATCCATGCCGGTATACTCTATGTCTTGTTTTAAAATTCCTAAACAAGTTCTAGACCAGATAACAACTATGATTCGACAATTCTGGTGGGAAAAGAAACAAGATAAAAAAGGAATATCGTGGATTGCTTGGAAGAAATTAAATCTTCCAAAATCAGAGGGTGGTTTGGGATTCAGAGACTTAGAAAAGTTCAACGATGCACTTCTTGCTAGTCAAGCATGGAGATTACTACAACATCCAAATTCCCTGTTATCTCGGGTATTTAAAGCTAAATACTACAAGGATGTTTCAGTCCTAGAAGCCAAACAGCAGAGGCTCCAATCATATGGATGGTCATCCCTACTTCACGGAATACAACTACTAAAGACAGGTATAATCAATATTGTGGGTACTGGGGAAGATATTAGAGTGTACAAAGATAAGTGGATTCCAGGCCATCCCCCCAGATCAGTCTCTTTGACCAATAGTCCGGATCAAGACCTACGAGTTAACAATCTCATTAAAAATATTGGAGGCACCACATCATGGGATGATGTGGCTCTGGCTAATATATTCTCGGAAGCAGATAGAACATAAATTCTAACTATCCCACTGCCACAACATCCACTTGCAGACAAACAAGTCTGGGCCTATACCAAAGATGGAAACTACTCTGTTCGTTCAGGATATCACTTGGCATGTGCTCTAGATCCGGAATTTCAGAGTATTCAACGACCTACTGGTGATGTGAGTCTAAAGAGAAGGATATGGAAACTGGATATCTTACCAAAATTAAAGCATTTCCTTTGGAAAATTCTATCAGAGGCAATTCCAACGTGTACAAGATTACGAACAAGAGGTGTACTTGTGGATCCAACTTGCAAGAGATGTGGTATTGCTGAAGAATCGATAAATCATTTATTCTTCAACTGTCCTGTTTCGATCAACACTTGGCAAGTTATATCCCTGCAACTACCACACCCCCAGTTAGATACATCATTGGAAGGTAATCTATCTATTCTCCTGGATATATCATGCAACACTTTTTATTCCAAAGAACAACAACTACTCCCTTTCTGGACTTTGTGGAGGATCTGGAAAGCGCGTAATGATCTTATTTTTAAAAACAAAGAAGTTCTGCCTTGGTTGGACGCTCAACACTCTAGCTGTGAAGTTCGACAGTGGCTAGATATTTCAACGGTAGATAATACACCAGTAGTCTCTTCCACTATTGACGTGACCTGGTCTCCACCTCCTAAACGAGTATCAAATGTAACGTTGATGCAACATATTCGCCAGCCACCTTTGACTCAGCTGGTGGTTGGATTTTTCGTAATCACCGGGGGGAACCGTTATTTTGGGAATCTCTGAATTTGGGCTTCTCCTCTTCTCCTTTAGAAGCAGAAGCACGGGCTCTACTTCATGCATGTCAGCGCAGTTTACAACTTGGATATAGTAACATTATAATGAAGACAATCTGCCAAGTCTTACACCATATTCTCACTGGCAAAGCAAAGGATTGGCGTACACATCCTATCACAGAAGATATAAAAACTACTGCAACTATATCTTCGAATATTTATTTCTCCTTCACCCCACGATCAGGAAATAAAGCAGCTCATTACCTAGCATCAAAAGGACCGCGATATGGCATGTTTTGTACTTCTATTTTCTTATTACTTTTGGAACTGAAGTCTTTTATTGAGCTTGTATCAACTCTCAAGTTTCATAATTAATATTAGCTTGTGTCGAAAAGAAAAAAAGAAAAAAAAACAGTAATACCAACCAACAAAGGGGAGATATCAGTATCACTAACATTTATTTAAATTTCCATATTATATTCATATGTATAATTATGATTCCATTTATATACATTTTCAGATTCTCATACCCTGCAAAAAGATTCTGATTTCTTATTAGTCTTTTTTCCCCCACCAAATATTATTATATTTTCTTGTGTAATAAAATTGAGAATAAATATAAAAGAAAAGTTTTAAAAAAAGAAAAAAAGGGCTACGTTCTTCTAGCAACCTCCTTTCATTCGTTTCTTCTACTCAGCTTTCTTATCTCTCTCTCGGACCATTCGCACACTGCCTCTTCCTTCCTCCCCGTCGAACCATTCGATTACGGTACAATTCAAACCTTCTCCAAACTTACACACAAATCTCCTCTCTTTTTAAATGTTTCTTCTGAGATTGAAAAACCATACGACGTTTCCAAAGTTTTACACAGTTTCCGACCGATTTTGTCTGAAAGGCAAACTTTCTGTGTCCTCGTGGCTTATATGTCACGCCCAGTTCGTATTTCTTAAGAAAGGATTTAGCTTTTTTCTTGGGTTTAGCATTTTTTGATTCATGATTGTGATAGTAAAAGGTAGAGTCTTTAGGCTGAAAAGATATGCTTGAAACTGTGGTTTGCAGGGAAGTGTATTTGAGCTACAAAACAAAATGGCTCTAATACAATTTGGAAGTACTTGTGTTGCTCAATGGAGTATTCGTCCTCAATTCGCAGTGAGAGCTTGTTATCCGACAAGGCTCGAGTCATCATCTCGCCAACAAAAGTACGCTTCTTTCAGAACTATAAAGTCTCTGGATTTGATTAAGTTCTTGACACTTGTGATGTTGAAGTTGAGTTTTGCCACTTGTGAAGTGTATTTCATTGGATAATGAGACAAGAATAGCATTGAAGGTTTACTTCTTTTTTTTTGTTATAAATTTGCAGTTCCATGAGCCAAATTAATTGTTTGGGAGCTTCAAAGTCGAGTATGTTCTCACATGGCTCTTTGCCCTTCTTGACGATGACGGGAATGTCCAGAAACATGCATCCTCGCAGAGGATCTCGATTCACTGTTAGAGCTGATGCAGTGAGTGTTCCTATTTGCCTTGCTTATAGATCACTACTGTTAAGATTCTTGATTGCTAATGGATGATGATTCTGTGTAATTCTAGGATTACTATTCGGTCCTCGGAGTTTCAAAGAATGCAACCAAATCTGAGATTAAAAGCGGTATGTTTCCATTTGTCTGAATGTTAGAGAATCTCTTGTACATATGTATGGTTTGCAGATAGATGATCAAACCTGTGGTCTGAATAATTCTCTTTGGTACTTGTTTCAGCTTATAGGAAGCTTGCTAGGAACTACCATCCAGATGTGAACAAGTAAGTGAAAGAACTTCATTTTTGATGAGATTGGTGCTGTGTGTTTTTGAGATCGAGAGGGGATAGGATTGACACTCGAGTACAGCATAAGAATTGTAGCTAAATGTAAGATATGCTAGATCGAGAAAACCAGCAACCTTCAGAACTCGTAGACATTAGCAGCGAATTTCAGACCGAAAACATGAAATGTCAGAAACAGCTTGTTTTCTTTCAAGACTGATACGTCTAAGTTAGATAATTGTCACCGTCTTGTTTACAAAGTTATTATGTTCTTACAGGGAACCTGGTGCAGAAGAGAAATTCAAAGAAATAAGTAATGCATATGAGGTGACATGAAACCCCAACTTCTGTGCTGTTTCTACTATGCAAGTTCAAACTTCTTGGGACGCTACTTTAGCCTTTTGAGATTTCTGTTGTCTAAAGAACGAAACTTCCTTCGGCAGGTCTTATCAGATGATGAAAAGAAATCTCTTTACGATAGGTTTGGTGAGGCCGGAGTTAAAGGCGCTGGTGGGATGGGAGGCATGGGGGTACGTTGTTCAAAACAATGATTTACACAGATTTGATTCTTTAAACACACTCCAAGCCAACTCTCTGATCACTTCTTGGTTTTTTTTTTTTATAGGACTTTAGTAATCCTTTCGATCTATTCGAGTCATTATTTGAAGGCATGGGTGGGATGGGAGGAGGAGGAATGGGTAGAGGTTCAAGAAGCAGAGCCGTGGATGGTCAAGACGAGTATTACACGCTGATCTTGAACTTTAAAGAAGCAGTTTTTGGTATGGAGAAGGAGATAGAGATATCCAGACTCGAGAGCTGCGGGACTTGCGAAGGCTCAGGTGCAAAACCAGGAACCAAACCAACCCAATGCACCACGTGTGGCGGACAAGGACAAGTGGTTTCATCGGCAAGAACTCCTCTGGGAGTGTTCCAACAAGTCATGACTTGCTCCTCCTGTAACGGCACTGGAGAGATCTCCACACCGTGCGGTACTTGCTCTGGAGATGGACGCGTGAGGAAGACGAAACGTATAAGTCTCAAAGTACCGGCTGGGGTTGATTCGGGTAGCCGGTTAAGAGTAAGAGGAGAAGGCAATGCAGGGAAGAAAGGCGGGTCACCAGGCGATCTGTTTGTTGTTATTGACGTTATACCTGACCCTGTTTTGAAACGTGACGATACCAACATTCTCTACACATGCAAGATATCGTACATTGATGCTATTTTAGGGACGACACTGAAAGTACCGACGGTGGATGGGACAGTGGACTTGAAAGTACCGGCGGGGACACAACCGAGCACGACGCTAGTGATGGCGAAAAAGGGAGTTCCGGTATTGAACAAGAGTAACATGAGAGGGGATCAGTTGGTGAGAGTGCAAGTGGAGATACCTAAGAGACTGAGCAAAGAGGAGAAGAAACTTATTGAGGAGCTTGCTGATATGAGCAAGAACAAGACTGCTAATAGCAGCAGTAGATGAGATTAGAAGGAAGAAAGTTTTGACATTTTGGATATGTGAATCTAATGTATGAATATATATATACAGACACGCATTGTTCTGCTCTATGAGCTTATGATAATTGCATTGGCTCTTGCAAAGAGGAACATCTTTGAAGAAGCAAACGGGAGGAAGATGATCATTGTTGTTGTGATGAACGGAAATGGAAGTTCTTTTAGAATTCCCTTTTGTTGTTCAATTTTTTCATTATATGCATCAAAGCTGTTAAGGTTTAGTAGGCTTTTCCTGTTTGGAATCTTCTTAGTGATTGGATGATAAAGTTCCTTTTGTACCATAAACTCACATTCTCCATGTTTATTGAAATGCTAAGGTAAAGTTTTCGGTTCCAATTCCAAAGCTACAATAAGAATGAAGCTTTAAACAAAAAGAAAGTGAAAAACTTAAATGGGGTGAGAGAGGCTCGAACTCTCGACCTCAGGATCACTCAGTAGCTATGAGACCTACGCGCTAGCCAACTGCGCCACCACCCCTTTTGAAAGTACTTAACAGAAAAAGAATTATAGTTATATAGAAGTTTAAGGTACGATTGACCTCCCACAAGTTGTCGAGGTTATAACAATTTCCTTTGCTTTGGCTGAATTGTTTTAGAACAACGCACATATGTCTCCTTAGGAAAATGTTTCACCTTATCGGAATGTTTTGTGATGTGCACTTCTTATTTTCTGTGAAATTGTAACTAGCCTTGTTTGAAGTATGTGTTAATTCCAAGTTTGTTGTTTGACTATGCAAATATGTTCATTTATTTCTATATGTGCTTCGTAGAGTTGAAAGACACATGCTTTGTTTCTGCGTTTATAGAGTAACAAAGCCAGTTTTTTTTATAGGCTGAAAAGCTACTCAATTTTGTTGCAGGGAGTGTATTTTTGAATTGAGCTAAAATGACTTTCATACAGTTTGGAAGTACATGCGTTCCTCAAGTTGCAGTGAGAGCTTATTATCCGACCAGACTCGAATCAACACGCCAACAAAAGTACGCTTTTTTTTGTTTATGTTTAAATCTCTTGATTGGATATAGTGACCACTAAAACTAGTTTGGTTGAAAGACTTTCAAGGATTTTGGTTTGTTTGCATTGCTTGCACATCTTAAAGATTAGTCTTAGTAGATTTATTACAATAGTATCATGTGATTTTTCTAGACTGAGACTTAATTTGATAAAGTTGTGGAAGAGTTATATATCTGAAATAGTTACAAAAAGTCTTTTCTTTTGATTACCTGTTGCAGTTCCATAAAGAGCCAAATAAATTTTTTGGGAGCTTCAAGGTCGAGTATGTTCTCACATGGTTCCTTGCCTTTCTTGTCATTAACGGGAATGTCCAGAAATATTCAGAATCGCAGAGGATCTCGCTTCACTGTTAGAGCTGATGCAGTACGTATTCCTATTTTTTCTAGCCTGTACATATCTGACTTGCTTAGATCACTACTGTTATGATCTTGATTGCTTTCTAGGTTTACTATTCGGTCCTCGGAGTTTCAGAATATTCTACCCTAACTGAGGTTAAATGCGGTATGTTTTTCTAATGAATGTGAGAGAATCCTTGTATATAAATGCTGGACATCCATGATCTAGTCTGTTGTTTGGATTCTTGTCTTTGTGGTTATTGTGTTTTGTAATGACTTGTAGTCCTTCTTGGTATATGACAATGGTTTGCTCTTCCTTGCTCTTGTTGTAAAGCTTATCGGAGACTTGCTCTGAGTTACCATCCGGATGTGAACAAGTAAGTGAAAAACCTTCCATCTTATGAAGATTGGCGTTGGCTTCTCTTCACGACTAGTAAATACTTTTTAAAATTGTCACCTTCTTGTTTAACATTCCGTTCCGTGCTTACAGGGATCCTGGTGCAGAAGCGAAGTTCATAGAAATAACTAATGCGTATGAGGTGATGAAATGAAACCCTTAACTTCTCCTCTGATCTAGAGATGCTTTTTTAGACTTTTTGAGGTTTCTGTTTGGATAAGAAGAAAGTTTTTGTTGTGCACAGGTCTTACTAGATGAAATGAAATCTCAGGATGGAGCTGAAAACGTTGAGATACCCCTCAAGAGGATTTGTTACGATTGGTATTCTTTAAAGACTCTCAAGGCCAAATGCACCACGTGTGGCGGTCAAGGTCATGTCTATACATCAGTGAAAACTCCTCTCGGTGTGAAGCAAGAACCCATGTCTTGCTCTTCCTGTAACGGCATTGGTCATGTCTTGCTTGTCCTGTAAAGGCAATGGTCATGTCTTGCTTGTCCTGTAACGGCACTAGTCATGTCTTGCTTGTCCTGTAACGTGCATTGTAGAGCAAATCTCTTAGGATTTTAATTACTTTTCTATTTGGAGTTTAATTATTCGTGATTAATGCATACGAAGTATATTTGACCAGTTCCAAAGTATCTTCTTCAAAAATAAGAAGGTAAAAATAGTAATGGGGTGAGAGAGGCTCGAACTCTCGACCTCAGGATCACTCAGTAGCTATGAGACCTACGCGCTAGCCAACTGCGCCACCACCCCTATTTGTTAGTTTTTAGCAAGACATTATCAATATATACTAACAACATTTCAGGCAGTATAACTTCTGTTTAACCATGAGTAAACCCAATCTTTGGTCTCAGATCATGAAAGACATTTTTAGTCATGTTCGTAGCTTTTGTCAAAATACACATTCTTCAAACCGTGAACTGACAAACTTGAAACGAAAAGGTTGAGAGAAGACAAAAATCTTATGCAAGAGCTCTCATTAACTATTCAACTCTAATGGTTCACAAGTTTGAACTCCCTACATTAAACCAAAAGATCTAACAAAAGAGTACACAGAATAACACTTGTTTGTTACTTCCAACTTCTTACAATGTAGTACCACCTCCATCCGACATAAGAGATGCAGCAGCCGCAGCAGCGGTCGGGACAACTCCCGTGGAGATAAAAGGTTTCGACAAGTGCACAAGCCTGAAAGAGGGATTTTGCATCACAGATGGATTAGATAAAAGACAAAGACTTTCATGAGTGCATTCAAAATATATGAGATGGGGTAACAATAATAGCAATCTTACGGGGCGAGAAATTCACAAAAGGATGAAACCGCAGCAGCAACTTCACCGTAATTCTCAGGTGTTGCTGGAGCTGTTACATCAACAATCTGCATTCCAGGAGTTACAGGAACAGCCTCATCTATAGCATGAACCTTAGGCATCTTATTGACTGAAGACACAGAGACACTGATGTGTGCTGTCCGTTGGAAATGAAAAGCGAACCCGACTTTGAGTAGCTCATGATCTAGTTTGTAACCAAGGGCGTAGAACATACGCAAAGCGTTCTTGCTGACTTTACTTTCAATCATGGTTCTTACCATGACAGAGATTTGATCAGCTCCTGCACCTCTCATCGCACCTCCAAGATGTTTAACAGTCCTATAATCAAAGATTCTTGATTCAAAAAAGATTCCTTTGATAAAAGCAAAGAACATACAACAAGAAGATTGTACCATGTGGGCTCTGGTTGATCAAGGTCACATAAAAGCCTAACTTCTGAGGATACAACTCCTGAAGAAGATTCACAATGTGGAATTATGATAACAACATATCAATGAATGTGAGCAGATGGTAATGTAAGTAAATGGGATACCAAGATTTGGGCCGCTTTTCAAGCATAACTCATGAACTCTCAAGCGTTCTCGTTGAACACCACAAAGACCTTGAAGAAGGATCTCAAGCGCTTCAACATGCTGAAATATGAACAAAGGTCTCAGCTTTTCAAATTTTGGCATCAGAGCACAAAAGCTATAAGCTTTCTTGATGAATTTAGAAAACTTCTTACGCACCTGTGTCTCAATGATTCCTTGAACTACACACTCCATTGAAATTTGTTTGTCTTTCTTCAGTTCATACAAAAGCTTCTGCACAACACACATTAACACTGATCAATCACCAAAAGTAAACAAAAACTAAACTTTCAATTGAAACAAGAAAAGAGTATCTGCAACAGACCAAATCTGATAGACTCTGAACCTGGTTCGTCTTCAAAGAGAGAGAGAGAGAGAGTATGCGTCTAGATTTTTGGGGAATTATAGAGAAAGAAGACGGAGAAACAATTGTATTTGAGTTACGAAGAATTAATTATGTTGTGGTGAAATATTATTTTGATATAGATTGAACAAGATGGCCTATTAGCTCAGTTGGTTAGAGCGTCGTGCTAATAACGCGAAGGTCACAGGTTCGATCCCTGTATAGGCCACCTTTTTAGCTTATTGATCAAACATTTGGTCATAATCTCAAAAGTTAAAACGTCGTCGTGCCTCTCTGCTGCTTGCTTTTCTTATAGTTCCTTCCATTTTCCGAGATATTTTTTATTTTCTTAATTTTACGGATATCGTTATCTGCTTCTCAAACTAAACACGAAGGAAGCAGGAGAGCTCGAAACAAAAATGGAGGGAACCATCTCGCCGCTTTGCCTACGTTCTTCATCGAGTCTCTGTCACTTCTCCACTAACGTTTCGCTAGATTCTCACCGTGCTCTAGGATTTACATTTGTGGACTCCCTCCGCCCAACGAACTTGGTGTCCCTTCGAACGGGAAACAGACGGTCGTCGTCACTACGGCTGTTTCTTTCTCCCACGAAAGCTGCTCTCCGTACGCCGACACTTACCGCGGAGGAAGTGAAAGATGTCCCGATGCCTAAGATTGATAAGAGCGGCCGATTAAGCAGCCCTCGAGCCGCCCGCGAGCTCGCTCTGTATGTTCTTATCCTCTCTCTTTGGTTCTGAACTCGTATTCGCTTCGTTGACTTGAATGGAATTGAAAGTTTATGCCTTTATCAGAATCTGAACAGTTCAGTCATATTCGCTGCTTAATAAGGCTCAAAGTTAGAGTTCAACGAGCTTGGGTTTAAGGTTTTACCTTTAACCTTAAACCCATATTCTAGCTTCTATGTGTATCCTACTCAACACTGATATCAAGTCTTAGAAATATTAAGCCATTCTTTTTCTTTATTTCAGCTAAAAATGATTCTTTGCTATTAGTATGAATGATGATGAGTCTACCCTCTCTGATCCATGTTATGACAGTGTAATACTTTATGCCGCATGTTTAGAAGGCTCTGACCCAATTCGTCTCTTTGAGAAGAGGATAAATGCAAGAAGAGGTACGTATCAGCTAAACCTTTTTATTTGATCTTGTTTTGCTTCTTGCTGCGATAAAGTCATGAATGTAGGATTATGAATCTCATTGTTTTATTTATGTGGTTTTTTCAATACTATTTTCCTGATTCGGATAGCCCGTTGCTTGATTTAAATGCTTGTGAGATAGCTTCAGCGTGTAATGATTGGTTTTGTACAGAGCCTGGATACGAGTTTGACAAGAGTTCTTTGTTGGAATACAACCACATGAGTTTTGGAGGACCTCCAGTTAAAACAGAGACTAGTGAAGAGGAAGATGAGCTTGTGCGCCATGATGAAAACGAATCGAAAATTGGTAGGTTTTTTTTCTCTGAAAATAAGTTTCCCTCTTCTGCTTCACTGAGACTCTTGTATTGGATTGTCTCATGAAAAATTCCCATCTTTTAACACGTAAATGACAAACTACCTGTTGTTTATCCTCCCGTTTCTGCAGAAGCTGAAGTGCTTTCAGCTCCCCCAAAGCTGGTCTACAGCAAACTTGTTTTACGGTAAACAGAATCAAATGTATCAATGGATAGATATTGTTCCTTACACTGAAATAAATCTGAATGTTTTATTCCCACTATGTGTTTATCTCAAAGGTTTGCAAAGAAACTCTTGGCTGCAGTGGCTGATAAATGGGATAGTCATGTCGTCATCATCGAGAAAATTTCCCCTCCAGATTGGAAGGTATATAAATTGCACACTTGGACTTTTACTCCGGTCAAGTATTGGATAGTTGAAAACTAAGGAACCACCAAACTCAAAGCTTCATTTCTGATCATTTTCTTCCATTGTCCCTTTGTTGTGATAGCTTTCAATATTACTAGCTGTTTGCATGTGCTTTTGAATTCGCTTGAGCATCCACAAGCTGCTTCTATTTTTGGTTGTGTGGTTATATATATATATCCTTTCATCTCATACCACCGATAAGTATCTTATGGATGTTGCTGCTCCTATTGACAGAGTGCACCAGCTGGAAGAATACTAGAGTTTTCGATTCTTCACTTAGCAATGTCTGAAATGGCAGTCCTTGAAACCAGACACCCGATTGTCATTAACGAGGTATATTTATCTCTCTCTGTCTCTATCCCTCTTTAGCTAGCTTTGCAATGCGATAACCTTGATCTTGTTGTGAACTAACACTGTTACAACACTGATGGGGAAAAGGCTGTTGATCTTGCAAAACGGTTCTGTGATGGAGCAGCGCCACGCATAATCAACGGATGCCTAAGAACATTTGTCAAGGATAGAGCAGCAACCCCAACACCGACACCGACACCGGCGCCTCAAGCTTTAGAATTGAAGCAAGAAGTGTCGGTTTAAGTTAGAAGAAAGGCGCATCTAGGTTTGGAGGCAGGCAACCTCTGGTTTTGGTCGTCGGGAATAGCTCGTAAGCAAAGTGTTGGTCCGATGATCTTATATCTAGACCAAGTCACTCTGAGGAGAGATTCTGTCCTCACAGGCAGCTTCTGGTCCGAAGGTTTTGGTACCTGAGACTGAATCTATCTAATCCATTGCAGCTCAAGATGATCATTGCTAAAAAACACAACATGCTCATGTCTGTATAATGTATTGCCCAAAAATATATAAGTGTATTTTTATGTAGTCGTTTTCGTTTCTGTGTCTCTGTATCCTACTTACACTGTGTCCCACATTTGAGAAAATAGTTGTATAATCTTGTTTTTAATCAGTGTAGATAGTCCTTAAGTATATGAGTTACATATCGTCCCGGAAGAAAAACCAATGATGGAAACTAATGGCCGGCCCACCAGGAAAAGATTCAGCCCATAAGCCTTCATTAGATACGACAGCGTTTCGTCAAGCGTAGAGATTATTAGGGCTCCTTCCCGTAGTCAACTTAGTCGTGGTCGTAGTATATATATTCTTACTTGGCTTCCCTCCTCTTTCAACAAGAACTAAACCTCGTGTTCATATCTCGCCTCAACACTCTAATCTCGTCTTTTCCATGAGTTGTTGTTTCCTTTTTTCTTTTTCTTCTTCCCTCTGAAATATGATTTTGATAAATTCACGACTAGATATCGTTATGCTCTAGGTTTCATTATTCGAATGTTGATATGACTGTATTTGAAAAATATATAGTGGAGAGAATGGTGATGAGGATGATGAAAGAAATCATTCGGATTCCCATTGAATTCCTAAGGGAAAGATGTGATTATTAAACCAGCTACTTTTGACTCATCATCATACTCGTTTCTCGATTTCTTCTTGCTTGAGGTTTCTTTATGAAATAATGTGTGTTGATAATTTTGATGGTGAGAGATGACGAAAGAAATCATTCGGATTCCCATTGATTTCCTTCGGGAAATATGTGATCATTAACCAGCTACTTCTGATTCATCCATCATTAAAACTAGTATTGTTCTTTGTTTTTTTAGTTTTCAATCTCGGTCCTTTTCTTTTCTAAAGTATAAGTGTGTGTTAGTATGATTTGATTTGGCCAGTGATGCAAGAAAAATATTTGCTACTCTTGATGGAGAACAACACGTTTGTTTCTTCAGTTGATGATTGGTTAACCACCAAGATCTCTGAGGCCATTTTTGTTATTCCACATGCAATTACAATGTTTGATTACCAAAAATACTATAATTTAAATCAAACCAGAGTTATGCTTGGACAATCAGTCTGTTATTCGGTTTTGTAAAATTTCTACAATGCAAAACCAGTCCTGAAGTGGTAAGCTTCTATTCACTTTGAATTTGTAAAATGGATGTTGCCGATTGGAACCGAAGTTTTATGAAATTCGAACGAAATATTTTCCATATATAGAAATAACAACATTTATAGACTCTTACATTTTCCTGAAGCAAGAAAGAAATTGATCTGAAAACATGGCCGAATAAGAATACCATGATTCATAAGGGAATACAGATGCCAAATCTTTGGGTGCTTCGGTTTGAGATACCAATACTATTCGACTCCAAACTAGCTCATGGGTTGGTTTGTTCGGTCTTGTTCTAGATATTTTGGACTAGACTTGTAAAAAGACTGGTTGAATTGAATAATCAGACCGGACTAGTTTTTATACTTTATCACAGTTCAATCCGTCTGGTCCCATTTTATCTTTCACATCATAGCATCAAATCATGCCTACTAAAAAAATAAACAGCCAGTTGGGGATATTGTTCTTGTATTCGTGTGGTTTTGGACCTTTGGTACATCAGAAGCTACAATAAGAGCTTGTTCTTATACCAAGGTCCTAACACAATCTGATATCAGTCCAACCAAAAACCTAAAACACGATCATAAGTAAAGATACCAAGAACACTAAAATGCTAAAATGTGTTATACTTGTTCAATCGAAAAGAAGCTGAGACGAAGGAGACGCTGTTGCTACAGATGCCAACTCCTTGAGCATCTGATACTTCTCTCCCAAATCAATCGATTTTGGAGAGAATGTCGCTGTCTTTAAACAAGCAGCATTGTTTAGTATATATATTGCCATCTCTCTATCTCCTTGTCTTCCTTTGTACCCGATCCACTCAAAAGCCTCAAGACTGTGCAGCAAACACTCGGGAACAGAACTAGGCAGCTTCCAACCATTTGGGATATTATTGGCATAAATATAAGCAGGAATTTTCTAAGACCATGGACATAGTTAACAGTCAACGATATAATCCTCATTCAACAAACAATACTGGAAAATTTAACCGGATACAAGTAGGTTGAAGAGACCACATACATCAATGAGTTTGAGAACTCGTAGTTTGGGAGAATCTTGGAGCATACAAGCAAGTCGATCCCACCAAACTTCAATATATATATGCAAGTCCAGATGGACAAACTGGTTGAAGATCATACCAGAAGGATGCACAACCTGTTTTATATATATACAACTACATAACTAAGGTATTGAAAGGAATATAAAATATGCAGTCGGGAAGATTTAAGTTTTTCTTTAAGTTGTCATTACCTGTGAAGGTGACAACCATATCGTAAGGCGTTGGACAGAAGTAAGAGCTTTCATAAACTCATGGGTAGCTCCATAAGAAATGTCAACACGTGCCCCTACCAGTTCAGGCATGTTTTCAATTTGACGGAAGTTACAACGTCTAATATCTGTAATGTCAAGGTACTTCAAAGAAGGGGCATCTATCACATACGAACCACTTGTTTCAAAATTTAAGTGGGACATATATAACCTTTGTAAGGAAGGCACCACGACAGCCAAATCAATTGCTGCGTCTCCATACCCTTGTTCCACTGACAATCCTTCAAGATTTGGACAACCGGATAAAAAACTTGTTAGAGACGCGTTGTCTGCGTAAGTGACAAACTTAAGTCTCAGATTTTTGAGAGACGGGAGAAAAACATTAGCAGGAACATCCAGAAAAACGCAATTGATGAGTGTCAATCTCTGAAGTGTTTTAGAGGTATATAGGCTACTCGGTAAACGAACAGACCCTTCCTTGGAAGAACGAATATCAATATCCAGCTCATGCACATGGCGACTAACTGCAATATTAATCCATAGTCCAATATCTACAACGGGACAGTGAGGGCCGAGTTTCAGATGAAAACTTTCTAGAACCGGTGTCTTATTTGATTGCAAAGACCTGTAAACAAACTGACAGAAGCTCTTATAGTCATTAATGTTACTGCTATCATCATATTCTAGTTTTGGCATTAACATCCAAAGAAACCTCCATCTTTTGGACAAAAGACTTGTGGCCACAACAGTTTTCGTCGGAACACATGACACTATTCGCAAGAGCAAGTCATCCGAAAGTTGACTGATGATGTCCATGTTGAAAGCACTATCCCCTGGATACTCAAACGTTCAGCTAGTAGTGGCCAAAGGAAAATTGTCTACGATTAGAGCCTGCATATTGAAGAGACCTAAAGGGGTTCACTAAAAGCACAATAAAAAAATATGTACAGTTATAGTGATCACAGCAAAACTCACAGTTGATCGTTTGGAAATTACCCTAGTAGTTCCTCACAGAATCGTTGAACTTTTTAGTCGGAAGAGTTTTGATCAAGTCGGAGCAGTCGGACAAAATCTGTTTCACAGATGTCCAAAATCGATATTAAGTTTTCGCAGCAGAGAGGATTCATGAAACCCTAGATTATCCCCGTATGCCTCAAGGAATAAAACCCGCCAAACCTGAAACTTGCAATGGACTGATCTCTTGGCGGGCTGGCCAGTGAAAGCCCGCATATATCGGCCCGTTTCAATATAAACCTATAGACCATCTCCATCGTCATGCGTATGTGAGGTGGTTTCTGGCAATTAAAATACTGAAAAAATTCAAAAGTATTCTTTTAACATATTTAGTACATGTGGCTTTTAATTATTTGTCTATTTTCTTTTTAAGAATAAAATTTAATTATATAAATCAATAGTACTAAAATATTAATACTTTTATCTTCTGATATTCATTTTTAAATCTCTTTTTGATGGAAATGCTAAAAGACCAATAATATCCACAAAACTGAGAAATCTGGCACTATCTCAAATACATCAACACAACAGTAGACTCAAACAATTTTATTAGTTACGATGATTAAAAAAGATTGAAAGCTAGAGATGATTGGGTTGGAATTGATCAATATTCTTTTCTTTGGATAAACATCAAAGTAGAACATTCTCCAACAGGGAAATTGAACACAATGCGGTCATACCGCCACAGGCTAAGACTGTTATCGAAGCTCATCGTGTGCACGTCAACCTCGTGCTGGACATCGCACCCGAATCTCTTCAACTTGCTTATCCATCGCGCGATGTAACACATCGATCAAGTATATGTCGGCCGCATCCGTATACTTTTTGCTCAGTTCATCTACATGTAACACATCGATCTTATAATAATGCTAGTGTGATGATTATATGTTCATATATAACGATTTTAAAATTCCAATATGATTACTTTCATACAACTAAAGATGAGGCCGAAAAATGAATTATCAAACCTTGGAGTAAAATTAAAAGCTACTTGAAGAATCAATTTTGTATTCATTTTACATCTTAATTTCTTTAAACATATAAATTTTCAATACAACAAAAAGGAATTTGGCTGCCCGATAATACTGCTCGTAAAATATTATACTCCTATTTAATATAGAACATTTTACATCATTATTGATCATAATATGTAACTTAATGGTACTCTACTACTCTATTACTACGATATCATCAAATACAAACCCACGTGCATAAACATAATGGGTAATTGAATCATTTTTTCTATAAAAAAACCTACTTTTGATATTGTACAATTAACAAGTATATGTCCCCTGAAATCAACCAGAACACTTAATCAGGAAAAGCCACTTGTTAAGAACCAAAAAGAAAAAGAAAAACCCTTCTTGTTTTTCCAAGAAAAACGCATGTAGTTTGCAGAAAGGTCTCGCGGTTGCTTGCAGAAAGAAAGGTCTCGTGGTTGCGTTTATTGGGTTCGATATTCTCTTCTCCCGAAGTAAAGTAAGAATATTTCCAGTGATTTCCATTTATGTGTACACATATTATCAGAAATCGTGATAATCACACCAAAAAAATAGAAAGTGTGTGATAGATTTCGTTGATAATCAAATGTGGTTTGTTGCAGAAAGGTCTCGCGTTGATCAAGTGCGTTTCTTTGGTTTCGGTTTTCTCTTCTCCCTTCTCCCCCAAGTAAGAATTTATCAGAAATCGTGATAACTAGAGTGTGATAGATTTCGTTGATAATCAAATGTGGTTTCTTGCAGAAAGATCTCGCCACGCACGGCTTAATTGCCTTTCTTGGTTTGATTTTCTTTTCTTCTCGAAAGTAAGAATTTCTTTTTTTTTTATTATCAGAAATGTGTACATAGTGTATGATTGATAGATACATAGAGATTGATAGTTTATGATTGATTGATAAATACATAGAGATTTATTGATAAGTTTTTCGAATCTTGATAGTTTCCAAGGGTTAAATCTTCACTCAAATTTGCTGATTATTTCTGTTTTTGGTTTTTGTTCTATATGGTTGTTGGTTGGAAGGAATGTCCTACTCCTGATGACATATGTTTCAGATGCCATAGGTTTGGCAACTGGGCCTCCAAGTGCAGGCGTCATCGTCCTGAAGCTCCTTATCCCGTGCGTCGTGCAATTTCCTCTGATTCGTGGACAAAATTAGTGTAGAGATTAAACAGGTGAAAGTCATCGATTGTGATATCAATTTTGAAAAGACAGTTTTTTAGTAAATTTTTTAATATATACATATTTTTCTTAATAATATAGATATTAAATAAAATTTGATGAGTTATCTAAAGTAATAGTT
>KE154621.1:186860-207276 GCA_000411075.1 Sisymbrium irio | reverse complement strand
GTGAAATAAAATATAATACATAATTTACTATATACCAATTTATTAAAGTAATAATTTAAAATTTTTGAATATATATATATATATATATATATTTAACATAGTCACATGTCTATTATATTTAAATACTAAAAATGTTAATACACTATATTTAGATTTAGATTACGGAAATTCAATTATCTTTTACTAATCAAAATTTCCTAATATAATATTATATTTATTTTTTGTTTGAAAAAATTTAATAGAATATTTTTTTTTCTTATATTTAAAACTAGAATATTTTCTAATCTCATATTAAGTTGATTTTTTTAATAGAAATTTATATATAATTTTTTTTCTTATGTATTTTCTATTATTAATACAATTAAAAAATTTGGAAAACTTCTTAAATTTAAATGATGATGTGGAAGAATACTATTGATTACTTAAATTTTTTAATTTTATGTGAACAGTCTCAATGGCATTTAGCCTCAACTTTTATATATTAATAGATATATTAATAGATTCGAGCTCTCGTTGCTAGCTTGGAAATTGGAATGGTTCAAATTTGCGTCTCATCCGAGAGGATAAACGTTGTGGCGGATTAGAATAACGAAAAAGGCTATAACAAATTTGTATCCGTAGTACCAAATTCGAAATTTCTATGTTGAGGTTATAATTCTACTTTGTGACATGTTTAGTTAATACAAACATCATGTTCGTGTTCTAACTAATTTAATATGTGTTCGTGTTCAAAGATGGGATAAAAGTCCTAAAAACTTGTTTTTCTTAGTTGTAATTAATTCAGTGTGTGTCAGTTTCTACCAATCAATGTTTTGGAATGTATGTAGACTGTTGTTGTGAACAAAAAAAAGAAAAAAGAATGTAGACTGTATCGGTCGGTTTGACCGGTCGAACCGGAACCTTTTTGAAAATAATAAAATTGGATTAAATCTTAAACCCTGGATTGATTTTGGTGTGTGAGAGAGAGAACCCTAAAGAAGTTCTCGTTTCATTGCCGCCAACATCAGACTTCTCTGCAGTCATCATCCATCTTCAAGCCAGCAAGCTCCACGAAAGCTCTTCTCCTTCTCTTTATTCAGGTTAGAATCTTGACGAACATTATTCTCCTCTCTTTGTTTTGAATTAATCTAAATTGCGAAGCTTTTTTGTTTCATGTCTTCTGCAACCCATACAGCTTCAATCTCTCTGTGTTATTGTACAATTTTGGGTACATGTAGTTTTAATCAATATATATGTTCTGATATATATGATATCGCATTAAAAGTTGGGTCTTTTAACTGTTTCCCACTTCATCAGAATCTGAGAAGCTCATCCATCTTGCTGTCGAACAAAGTCTAAATATTTACGGTTCTATTGTAGAAAATTTACCTGGACTAGTCAAGGAAACGGAACCTTAGCTATGGAATCATTGTGTCTTGACATTGAAACCAGCATGTCTCTCTCACCTTCAGAACCGGACTTGCCTGTTTCTCAAGATTTCGGGGAGTTCATGCTCTCTCGCTTGTCCCAGTCAAAACGACCAGACCATAAATATCTTTGCGCTGTAATCGAGGAGCTATCAAAAACTCTAGCAGAAGGTAATCATAGTCGGACGCCTGTGGCTTACTTCGCCGCCACATGCAGTTCCCTAGACAGCCTCTTGTCTGCAGATGCTGAACCGCCTCTGGATGTCGTCCAGCCACATGTTGTCATCCTTTCCCTTGTGTTTCCTAAAGTCTCGGCAGGAGTACTGAAGAGGAATGGGTTGGCTTTGCGTCTCGTCCTCAGCGTTCTGCGTCTAAAATCAGCCACGCCTGAGTGCTCCATTTCGGCATTGAAGTGTTTAGTTCATCTGCTCACAACCGTTGAGTCAATGATGGGGAGCGAAGTCTCTGATTCCTACAGCATCTTGCTGAATTTCGTAACTCATTCAGACGGAAAGGTAAGTTTGGAAAATTTACCGGTGTTGATAAGTTGGGTCTGCATCAGACTTTGACGATCTTCTTCTTTTAAATGCAGGTAAGAAAGCTAGCAAACTCGTGTCTCCGTGATGTCCTGCAGAAAATCCGTGGTACAAAGGCCTGGCAATCAGTCAGTGGAACTATTGCAGAATTGTTCCAGAAATATCTAGACATCGCCCATAAGTCGGAAGCGCGTTCTGCCGAAGGAGCCAAGGGGGCACAGCAAGTGCTCTACATTCTCAGCACTCTCAAAGAATGCTTGGCCTTGATGTCGAAAAAGCATATTGCTACTGTGATGGAGGGCTTTAAGATACTGTTGATTACGCGGGATGCATTCATTACAAGGCCAGTGATAGACTCTTTAAATGGACTTTGTATCAATCCAACATCAGAGGTTCCAGTTGAGGCGCTGGTCGAAGTGTTATATCATGCTGCTGTACTGTTCTCGGCCCCTGAAACATCTGCTGATGCCATGACCTTCACAGCACGTTTGCTGAAGGTTGGGATGATGAGGGCTTTTTCCCTAAACAGAGATCTTTGCGTGGATAAACTTCCTAGTGTGTTCAACGGTCTGAAAGGTATGCTGTTTTATCTGCGCCTTCCTGATTTTTTGGTTTTACGAAAGATACTGATTTTCTTGTCAATGCGGTTTATCTTACTATTGCCACGATCTTTGTGCTTCCCTTTGACAGATATTATTGCATCGGAACATGAGGAGGCAATCTTTGCAGCAACAGATGCATTGAAGAGTTTGATATATTCATGCATTGATGAAAGCTTGATCAGAGAAGGCGTCAACGGAATCCGGAATTCAAACTTGGATGCAAAGAAGTCTAGTCCAACAGTCATTGAAAAACTATGTGCAACGGTTGAAAGCTTGCTTGATTACAAGTACCATGCAGTCTGGGACATGGCGTTTCAAGTAGTTTCGACGATGTTCAATAAATTAGGTAATTTTTGTTATTCTCTGTCTTGTCCCTCGTTTCTTGTTGAAGGTTGTTTCTTGTTTCTGAGATACGACTCTTGTGCGTCAGGGAGTTATTTTGAGCAAATATTTGCTTAGTTGTTCATGGGCTAACCCTTTCACTCAATTTTCAGGGGAAGATTCTTCATATTTTATGAGGAAGACCCTCAAGGACTTATCAGATATGCAAGATTTACCCGATGAAGGCTTTCCTTATAGGAAGCAGGTAACTGTACCGTTCTAGTACTGGAGCCTAATGGCTATCTGCTCGGGAGGGTTCTAGATTACAGTATTTATTACTTGAGATTTTATTTTACTTGTGATCAGAATACAATATTCTGTACGGTTAGGTTACCCCTATACAGGGAGTTGTGGGACGCAATGACATGCTGTAAGCATATGGAACTATGTCAATAGATATTGGGCTGTGTTGATTTCTTTTCAAAGTCTCAAAATACTTGATCTTTTGGCTGCACTTCGTGTGCAGACTTTTTCTGCTTCTGTTTTGTGTTAGTGGTAGCTCTTATGCTGTTGAAACAAATTTCGGTACACGAAATATCTGTGCAGAACTTGTTTGAGAGCGTGCTCTCATTTTAGTTAGAAATGAATGATTCTACGATATAGGATGGTGCAACATGTATTAGTTCCTTATTTTAGCCACATCTTGTATTTTCCTGACTGTTTGTTTTGACTGATGTTATCTTTGTTGGGTATCCAGTTGCATGAGTGTGTAGGATCAGCCCTTGGTGCTATGGGACCTGAAACATTCTTAAATATTGTGCGTTTAAACCTTGAGGTGAGTGATCTGTCTGAGGTAAACGTTTGGCTCTTCCCAATCCTGAAGCAATACACAGTTGGAGGAAAGCTAAGTTTCTTCACAGATACAATTTTTAGAATGGTCAAAACAATGAGCCAGAAAGCCCAACAGGTATTATTTATCTTTACTGCGGAGTAATTTTTTTTTGTCTTTATTGCTTTCTAATGTTGATAATTGTTTGTGATGGTAGCTCAAGCTACAAGGTCTTACTGCAGCATCTAGGAGTGTTGATTCTCTCGTATACTCATTATGGGCTTTGTTACCTTCATTTTGTAACTATCCTGTGGATACTGTGGAGAGCTTTAAGGATCTGGGGGGAATATTGTGTGGAGCTCTTCAAACACAGGCTGAAACCCGTGGCATTATATGCACCAGTTTGAATATTTTGATTCAACAAAATAAGGAAGTTGTGGAGGGTAAGGAAGTACCTGTCAACGATGCAAGTCCTGCTTTGGTACGAGCTAGTGCTCGTTATGATTCAACCCATGCGGCAGCTAACTTGAAAGTTATACGGTCGTGTGCTGCTAAATTATTGGATGTTTTGTCAAATATATTTCATGAATCTAGTAAAGATGATGGCGGTTCTCTTCAGGTAACTAACAACCTTAATTTCATAGAGATTATGATTACTTGGAATATAATATCAGCTTGCTAAATGTCACCAGAACTTGTTCTTCTTTATGTTGTATCCTTGTGTAATTGGTCTTTGTCTCTCTCTAATCAGATATTCCTATCGTAATCAGAGCTTACAACAATATTTGATAACTTTTGTTGTCTTACTTTCAGTCTGCGATAGGGAATTTGGCTTCCATAGCGGAGAAAAGGACTGTTTCAAAGCTACTTTTCAAGACACTGCAAGAGCTTTTAATGGCTACGAGAACTGCCATTGCACAAGATGAAAGTGGGATGGACGTGGATAATACCGCAGACCAAAATTCTTCTTCCAACCTTAGGTACTGTTACTTCCAATAGTATTTCTGATATTGTTAGTTGCTACTGAGCCAAAGTTGACATTATACAATACATTTCATTTCAGGGCAAGGCTGTTTGATCTGTTAGTTTCTCTTTTACCTGGTTTGGATGGTCAAGAAGTAGATACCGTATTCAGTTCTTTGAAGCCTGCAATGCAGGTTTGTAAACTGATTTGTTGTTTTGGGTGTTACTGTGATTTATCCTTCTACGACATGAAGATGAGTTGGGTGAATTGTGTGGATTAGTGGTATATCCTGATGTGGATCTTAAACTGCAGGATCCCAGAGGCCAAATTCAAAAGAAAGCGTACAAAGTCCTTTCAGTTATCTTGAAGGTATTGCTTCCTTTGCCTTCAGCTCGACTAGTTCAAGCATATTGATTCATTTTGTGCATATTTGACTAATTTTTTTCTCGCTTAAGAATCTAAATTTTATCGCTAGGATGCAGTGATTACATTTTGTTTGTAATGTCATCAAGATTTTATATGCTTGCTTACTTATGTTAAACAGTAGATGACTAACAATAAGTTATTTCCCTATACACTGATGCAGTTTCTTTAGGGCCATCAGAGCTATTAACTTTTTTCGTTTTTATACAAATCTTGACTAATGTCTTCGGTACAACTGTTTCTGATGCCAGAGTTCTGATGGATTTGTTTCAAATAACCTCGAGGAGTTGCTTCAGCTAATGCACAATATATGCCATGTCTCTGCCAAGCGCCATAAACTTGATTGTTTATACTTCCTGTTAGCTCATGCGTCAAGGATTGTAAGAAGCTAAACCTTTTAGCTTATGTATATTTTGACGAAATGTTTTACGATAGAGCTGTAGGTTTTAATTTTATAATTGCATTTAGTTTCTCGTTTTGGGATATAGCCCTCCTAGATGCTGATGGTTTTTCCCTGTGCAGGATGATTTAAAGGCGAGAAAGGACATTGTTTCTTCATTTCTACCCGAAGTTATACTTGCTTTAAAGGAGGTATTAAGCATTGCATGAAACTGTTTGTGTCAAACTATGATCGTGCAAGAATCATTATTCAGATCGCTGCGGTGTCTGCAGGTAAATAAAAAAACAAGAAGCAGAGCCTATGACGTGCTTGTTCAGATTGGGCATGCATACGCAGATGAGGAAAATGGTGGAGACAATGAGAAATTACATGGTTACTTCGAGATGGTATGTTTCATCTAATCATAGTGTCATTTTTTTCAGGATCTTTGTTATTCCTTTTTGCGTCAAGATTGGTTGTTGACCTCTGCTTTAACCGGCGCAGGTGGTTGGTTGCTTGGGTGGAGAAAAACCTCAGATGATTAGTGCTGCTGTTAAGGGAGTAGCTCGTTTGACATATGAGTTCTCGGATCTCATAGCTAGTGCTTACAATTTGCTTCCTTCAACATTTCTTCTCCTACAGAGGAAAAACAAGGAAATCACGAAGGTCAGCTATCTATCTTCCCTTTTAAGTGGCCATAACTTTATTTTGGTGCGAGTTCGTCATTTGTCTCATTTATTTATTAATGAGACTCAGTGAACTGTTTTCTTTTCTTCTGAAATCTACAACCAATCTATTTTGGAAAACAGGCAAATTTAGGTTTGTTGAAGGTCTTGGTGGCTAAATCACCAGTTGAAGGACTACACGCAAACTTAAAGAGCATGGTCGAAGGTTTACTGAAATGGCCAGAAGGCACCAAAAACCTTTTCAAAGCAAAGGTGTGTTTTTAAAACTTTCTAAAACCTTTTTGACGCAAAATGCCCAAGCTGATATGGTTGATGCCTAGAATTTGAATTTCTCTTTCACGCATAGACTCCTACACTTACACATGCTGAGCTCTAGCCAGGATAATTTTGTTGCTTAGGGGCAAGCATGCATGCTAAGTATATATATATATGTCGATAGTTTTCTTTTTTGCGGATTTTTGTCGTTTTCTGAAGAGTCATGTTGGTTAAATAGGTGAGGCTTCTATTGGAGATGCTCATCAAGAAATGTGGCACGGAGGCTGTCAAGTCTGTTATGCCTGAAGAACATATGAAACTCCTGACAAACATCCGAAAGGTTTGCTAACAATTTTAAAGTGTCTAGATTTCATAATCTGGGTTATGTATACCATACATCTTCTCTTACTTTATCTCAGGTCAAGGAACGTAAAGAGAAAAAATATGCAGCTGGCTCTGAGATGAGTAGATCGCAGCATTCAAAAGAAACTTCATCAAAGTACCTTTCCAACTCAGTTGGTAAATAATCACATAGACGTTTGAGTGGTCAAGTAATGCCTGTTCTTGATTTCTGTCTTCCAGGGTCAGCCGGTGGAATGATACCAAGATATTTTCTGATGTTGCGGATGAAGACGAGGATAGCGATGGAGACTACATGGATGGGGAGTCGCATGGCCGTAGCAAATCTAAAGCATCCGCTTTGAGGTTGGTTGTTATATACATATATTGGCAATAATCTTGGCTCGCTGTGTTTTTAAATAAATAGCCAACCTGATGGTGACGTATTACAGATCCAAGAAACATCCGAGGCAGAGTCATCTTGAAGTTGATGAGTCAGATGATGAACCGCTTGACTTAATGGATCGACACAAAACTAGATCAGCCCTTCGATCAAGTGAGCTTGGCAAACAGAAAGCTGACTCGGATGAAGAAGCAGAGTTTGATGCGGAAGGACGGCTAATCATTTATGAAGGAGAGAGATCGAAAAGGAAGGAGATCTCTGATGCAGATTCTGATGCCAAGAGCAGCAAAGGTAGCCGATTCTCTGTAAACTCATCGAGGAAGAACCAAAAGCGATTAAAGACATCAGAGTCTGGATACGCTTACACTGGCAAAGAGTATGCAAGCAAAAAGGCAAGTGGGGATCTTAAGAGAAAAGATAAACTTGAACCGTATGCATACTGGCCACTTGATCGCAAGATGATGAGCCGTAGACCAGATCAGCGGGCAATTGCAGTCCGAGGCATGTCTAGTGTGGTTAAGCTCACAAAGAGGTTGGAAGGCAAGAGCGCTGCGGAAGCACTTGCCACCACTAAGTTCACAAAATTCAAGAAGAATGGTCAGAAGAAATCGGCTGGGAAGAAGAAAAGCAAGTAGACAAGTGGCATTAAACTTCTCGCAATGTTTTAAGACATTAGAAGAGAAGTTATACTTGATTTAGACCACACTTTTTGACTGAAACTTTAAAATACCCTTTGTCCATTTGTTACCTTTAATCAAGTTTTAAATTTTGGTTACTATATAAATTTCAGTTGCGGATTGTTCGTCATTTGATCCATCGCAACCAGAGTAGTTAAAAAGCAACTATTGTTGAAATATCTGGAATTAGTATAAGTTTTGGCTAAGATGGGAGTTGGGAGAGATGAATAAAGCTACTTTTTCAATTCTGGCCACAACATTTCAGTCCCCAACGTGTTTTACGTCCTTATATAGTTTAGGCATGTTGATAGATTTTCAGAAAATTATTAATTAGCCACGAAGATCTCAATGCTTTTTTTTTTTTTTAAACTAAAGACATGGGTTGGTTATAGACTTATAGCACAGATAAAATGTACTAGCTACATTGTTACTTTAATACTTTGCTACTGAACTACGTGATCATTAACATCATGATTTGTTTGGGGGTAACTCGTGGCTTGACTAACAACAGTATAGATCGTTCAAATTAATTTCGTTGTTAATATTTACGACGGGCACGGGCACACATTGTTAGTTTAAGACTTTTTTTACATAATTAATAAACCATTCCTAATTGCCAATAATGGATTTAGGACAATTTTAGAGAATTACGGGTAGAATTTTGATTTGTCATAATATCACATTAACAACAGATAAGAAACGGATTCGGGCATCAACAATGGCTGCTTTCTTGGAATGAACAAATGATACATGAATAAGGAAATCTTCCGTATCTGTAGTTTTTACTAACGTATAAGAGAAATCTACTTCTATGACAACCTGATATTTCACCAACTAAATAAATAAAAAACAAAATTACCGTTTAGAATACATTACCGTAATTGGTATAAAAAAGATCCCACGAAGGCATGCACGCGCCAGTAGATTTAGAAGGGTTATCTCCCTATACGGAGATTTCCACCTTCCATTGTACTAGAGACACGTAGGTAGGCACATACGTCACATATACTTGTCTGTCTCTATCCTTAAAAGAATATATAAACACTAATTTATCTCCACACATGAGTAGAGAGACACTGAACAAAACACGAACCCCCAAAAGACAGGGATCAGTCTGTCTCTGTCTCAGTCTCTCTCTCTCTCTCTACACATTCTTTGTAGCAAAGCGATAATGAAGGAGGAGAGAGACGATGTGTTGTCGTGGCCTCTCATCGGAGAGAAGAGTAGTGGAATAAAGGAGGAACTGAAGAAGCAGCTATGGCTTGCGGGACCACTAATCGCAGTGGGTCTTCTTCAGTTTTGTCTGCAAGTAATCTCGGTTATGTTCGTCGGACATCTTGGCTCTCTTCCTCTCTCTGCTGCCGCCGTTGCAACCTCCTTCGCCTCAGTCACCGGCTTCACCTTCCTCGTCAGTTTTTTCTCCTCTCTCACTACTCTATCTATACACACACAGACATAATATAATACATAAACGTGTTTCATTTCTATAACAGCATTTTTTTTACTATCAGACACCAAGGTTTTGTTTACTATGCCTTAATTTAGTGGTACTGACATTTGGAAATGTTCAAAAAGAAAGGCGAAAGATAGTTCGCTACGGTAAAATAATTGTTCCAAAATACCGATAGTCATTCAAAAGGTTACCATCTTAAAAATATATGATTCGGCTGAGCAATCTTAAATATTTGATCGGCCGCTTAAATGCAAGATTTATATGAATGAATTTGTGTACCGATTTAAACTGATATATACCTCGGGTAAAAAGTCTAAACGGCTATATATATATATATATATACACCCATTTATATTTAAAGCACCATTCTATGATCATTTACTCGTTTTTAACTTACAAACAAAAAAAGTCTGAATCTGAAACCTGGTTGGGTGATTGGTTTTTCCGTTTTTTTAAGTTTAGTTCTTCAAGGCTTATACATCGAAATGGATTTCTCGGAAAAACGTATATTGAAAACGACTAAAAAATGATAATAATAAACAATGTTTCTTTTTCAGCTACTTTGTAAGAGCACTTTCAATGGGAGGTTGAGGAAAAACATCTGAAAATTAAAAAAGAAATTTTTTAAAAAAAAAAGAGAAAGTGTGATATCGTATCTGAAATGAAATATTTTAAATACTTTTTTTAGAATTTCATATGCTACATATCTATTGGTTTAGTTTAATAATATAAATATAATTTAAATTATATTATTAATTTTGTAACAATTATTAATATTTTATTGATGAAATATTAGAAAGTGACTATCTCACCAATAATCATGATCTAGTTGTAGTTATCAGGCCACTGAGCCATCTTGTCGGAATTTCCATTTTTCCAAGTTGCGTATGCAGATTCGATTATGGTATTATGCTACATGAACAAACATATTGTCATTTTAAGGAGAAAAAAGAAAATGCCAAAATAAATTAAATATAAAAGGTGATTTATACATATGCTTAAATCTTTTTCTTTTTAAGTTACCCCACATGTCATACATTAAAAGGTAAATGAACTTGACAGTCTAACTTTTAACTCGAATGATATCAACACTTACGTTGACCGCTTACCTGTGAAGCAAGAAAGCAATCTAATCAAAAGAAAACTACTCACCTTCTGAACAGATGGGAACAGCAAGTGCGTTGGACACAGTATGTGGCCAATCGTACGGAGCAAAGATGTACGGAATGCTAGGCATACAGATGCAAAGAGCAATGCTTGTTCTTACACTCTACTCTGTTCCTCTCTCCATCATCTGGGCCAACACAGAGCATTTCCTCGTCTTCTTTGGCCAAGACAAAACCATTGCACACCTCTCTGGTTCATACGCCAAATTCATGATCCCTAGCACCTTCGCCTACGGTCTTCTTCAATGTCTCAACAGGTTTTTGCAGGCGCAGAACAATGTGTTTCCTGTGGTTGTCTGTTCTGGAGTCACCACTTGTCTTCATGTGATCCTCTGTTGGCTCTTGGTGCTGAAATCTGATTTAGGGTTTAGAGGAGCTGCTGTGGCGAATGGTATATCGTACTGGCTTAATGTCATTCTCTTGTCGTGTTACGTCAAGTTTTCGCCTTCTTGCTCTTTGACCTGGACCGGCTTCTCTAAGAAGGCTCTACGCGGTATCACCCCTTTTATGAAGCTAGCTATTCCTTCTGCACTTATGGTCTGGTAAGTCAAACGACAAAAAATGCCTACATTAAATATGCATCGGAGGTAACTTGGGAGACAAGGTTTGTATAATATTGATTTATGGAGATGAATGTACTGCTATGCTCTCTCCCAATGTAGTGATAAACTAGCTTAAACCTAGTTGAGATTTGATAGATCTTGCTTCTCTTAATATTAATTCATGTACCCCATGCCTTAAATTAGTATCCATTTTAAAGCATCTGTATTTTTGGTAATGTTGTTTGAACAGCTTAGAGATGTGGTCCTTTGAATTTTTGGTTCTCTCGTCTGGACTTCTTCCGAAGCCGGTTTTAGAAACTTCTGTCCTATCAATCTGGTAAGAATCAATATATGTCTTAAGAACGTTATCTCTTCCTTGTATATATAATTGAGGACAAATTTAGTTCCTTGTTGTTATATATTGAATTTAGTAAAATATATTTCTTGCAGCCTTAATACATCAGGAACAATCTGGATGATCCCATTTGGCCTCAGTGGCGCCGCAAGGTCAGTACACCAGTAAACCTTATATATAACCAACGACGGAAGGACCCGTTTGTTAATGGATGCTGCATCGAGATCCAACATAACTATGTAAATTTTAGTATCCATAACCATGTCATTTACAATCCGCAGCACAAGGGTGTCAAATGAGTTAGGAGCGGGGAATTCAAAAGTGGCTAAGCTTGCAGTTCGTGTGGTCATGAGCATAGCAATCGTAGAGAGTATACTAGTAGGTTCGGTATTGATACTGATAAGGAAGATATGGGGATTCGCATACAGTAGTGATCCGGAAGTAATCGCCTTTGTTGCCTCAATGTTGCCGATTCTCGCCTTAGGCCACTGTCTAGACAGTTTCCAAAGTGTGCTTTCAGGTTATATTCCTCACTTAAAATGTTCTATATATACGGAACAGGTCTTTCTGCTAGCAAGTGAAGGCAAACCACCCTACAAGCACCAGTCCGGTTCTGGAACTCGGACCGGTTATGCTTAACTTTTGGTTTTAATTTGTTTTTTCTTTTTGGATTTTTGGGCGTTAAAAGGTGTTGCTAGAGGATGTGGATGGCAGAAGATAGGAGCTGTCGTGAATCTTGGATCATATTATCTTGTCGGAGTTCCGTTCGGCTTGTTACTTGGTTTTCACTTTCACTTGGGTGGTCGGGTAAACTAAATAAGCCAACTCAGAATCTCTCTTAATTAGCTCATCTAAAACTTTTTTCAGTTAGAACGATTAAAAATGTTTAACCATATATAATACAAAATGTTATAATTTTTTGAAGGGGCTTTGGCTGGGAATCATATGTGCACTTGTCGTTCAAGGTGTATGTCTTTCCATCATCACCTTTCTTACAAATTGGGATGAAGAGGTAATTAAAAAGTTATATTGGTAACTTTAACAAAATACATGTTATTCTTCGTGTATACGGATATTTTGTTACTGTGCCTTAGGGCTATGACAATGTCTTTTTTTGTTTAATTTAATCGATAGGTCAAGAAAGCTACAAGCAGAATTGAGACTTCTTCTGGTGTGAAGGATTTTACAGCCGAGAATGGGTCAATTGTTGTATTCTGAGAGCTATATATATCCAAAAATGCCAATAATATTTTGTTGACAACATTAAATAAAAATATAAAGAATGTTTGCGATGTTGAAGATCCCATTAGCGTTTGCTTACCTGGCCAGTCCCAACGTATTGCCGTATTGGGCTGGGCTGGGATATTGTTTCGTTCTCGTAGTATTTACAAAGGCCATCGATGATGAGCAACTTTGTATTAAAGGAAAAACAACAGTAATGGTGAGAGTAACGTGCAGCCGAATTCTCAGATTATCAAAACCCTACTTTGGGTGGGGGACGCAGAGCTCAAGCCGTTGCTTCATTTCACGAGCCAATATCACCACAAAGATTATCCCTTCGTCACTTCGAGATGTCTCAACACGACAGACGTGGCAGCAAAATCGAAGCTTTATCCCATGCACAAGAATTTTCCATGATCAGATGACGAAGGACGATTATCATCAATCTGTGACGATTGAGACTTTTGATGCTTTATGTAAAGAAGGGAGAGTATATGAAGCCGTAGAAGCTGGAGGTATCTTGAAGAATAAGGGCTTTGTTTTAGATTTGACTAGGCTTCTAGGGTTAGCGAAACTATGTGGTCAGGCAGAGGCTTTGGTAGAAGCTAAGGTTGTTCATGAATGCATAAAAGATACGGTTTCTCCTCCTTTAGATGTTGCATCTTACAACACGGTACTGAAAATGTATTCTGGTTGTGAATCCACTGACGACGCAGTGGCTGTGTTCGAAGAAATGGATGAGAAAAATTCAGAGACTTGGTGCGTTATTATGAGATGCTTAGCCAAGAACGGATACGGTGAGCTCGCGATCGATATGTTCACACGTTTCAAAGAGGAAAGGAACAAACCTGACAAGGAGATATTCAAAGCTGTTTTGTTTGCGTGTGCTTCGCTAGGGGACGTTAACGAGGGATTGTTGCATTTTAAGTCTATGTACAGAGACTATGGGATAATCCCTTCCATGGAAGAGTATGTGAGCTTAACCGAGATGTTGGCAGCATGTGGTCATTTGGATGAGGCATTGGAGCTTGTTGAAAGAATGACGGTGGATCCGAGCGTCGAAGTGTGGGAAACACTGATGAATCTCTGTTGGGTTCATGGGGATCTAGAGCTGGGAGATAGGTTGGCCGAGTTAGTGAAGAGACTAGATGCCACGAAGATGAAGAAAGAGTCAAATGCAGGTCTTGTAGCAGCAAAAGAGAAATTTAAGGAATCAAGGCGACGTCCTCATCAGAAGAGTGAGCTTATGCGTACTTTTAAGACAGGAGATACTTCACACCCAGAGAGTGATAGATTCATTCCCGTATTGAAGAGTTTGAAAGTGCATATGTTAGAGATGGGTTTTGTCCCTGCGATTAGGTTAGTTCAAAAAATGGAAGACGAGGATAAAGAGCAACAACTTCTTTTTAGAAGCGACAAGATCGCCTTTGCCCACGCCGTCCTTAACTCAGAGCCTCGTGCTCCCGTAACTATTATGAAAAGTATGCGTCTCTGTATTGATGGCCACAATTCATGTAAGATGTTCTCATTGATAACCGGGAGACTGCTGATACTCCGAGAATCGAAACGATTCCACCATTTCAAAGACGGGGTCTGCTCATGCAAAGACTACTGGTGAACTCTTTGGTTCTTCAAAACCCATCATCTCCTTCAACCTCAATGGTGATTTACTCAGCTTCTTGGAGATTTTTCTTCCTCTTTCATTTATTATATGTTTTCAGAAAATCTCTAGAATGACTGGTGAATGTTCCTTTCCGAGATCACATTCATATATTCAACGGTTGGAAATAAGTTGAGTATCAATAGTTTCGAGACCCGATTAACAAGAACTCAAGAACATATAAATGTCATTGTTCAGGAAAAAAATTCTTCAAAGGAAATTGCAGAGATATCCTATGCAAACGCAGAAGATGAAACTAGGCTGCTATCTAAAACAATGGATTCAGGACTATGCGGATACAGATCGTAAGAAGATGGAGAAGAGGATGTAACAGACATGGCGTAATCTGATGGGAACGGTGACGTCCCAGTCTCTGACGTTGGCTTGAAGTGCAAGTCATCTCCGTACACTCTAGGGTCTGAGATGCTTTGTTTTATCTCAGTCTCTCCTTCGAGCATCTTCACAACTTCCGACATATTTGGCCTTAGTGTCGGAGACATGTTTGTGCAAAGAAGCCCAACCTTGATCATTCTCTCTGCCTCAGCTACATCTAACTTGCCCTCTAGCTCTGGATCTATAATTCCTGCAAAATCCCCTTTCTCCTGCAGCAAGAAGGCCTGAAACAGAAATAGTAAAAAAACCGTGAAGCATAAAGGAAGGAAGAGAAGCTCATACTCAACATTGAACAAGAACATTAATATGTTGAATATATGTGCGTCTTAGACAGAGTTTTTCAGTACCCAATCGATAAGTCCAACACAAGAGTCATGTTCTGGTGTGTAATTCGCATTGCTCTTTCCGCTAACAATCTCCATTGCCACAATGCCGAAGCTATAGACATCCGCCTTTTCTGTTAGATAACCTCTCATTGCGTATTCAGGAGCCATATACCCTCTGCAACCAAAACCATCAAATGTTGTTTGTTTCAACTTATCGAACATGTCATAGCTTTCTTTATATATCCTTACATTGTTCCTGCAACTCTGGTGCTAATGTGACTCTTCTCATCCTCGTGCAGTCTAGCCAATCCAAAATCCGAGATCTTAGCGTTAAGGTCCTTATCTAATAGTACATTCGTTCCTTTGATGTCTCGGTGAATGATCTTAACCATTGATTCCTCATGAAGAAACGTAAGTCCTTTCGCTATTCCTATGCATATCTTCTGCCTTGTTTTCCAGTCAAGTCTCTGACTACTCTTTCCTGAAAAGGAGTCAATACAGAGCTAATGCAAAATCCATTTTTAATCTGTTAAAAACTAGAATTGAACAAGTAACTGAAGCTTACCGAATAATGCACCAGCGAGACAATTGTTCTCCATGTATTCATAAACAAGAAGCAGGTGGTTTCTCTCAGCACAGCATCCGTAAAGCTTAACAAGATTTGGATGCTGCAAGCAAGCAATCATGCCGATCTCATTAACGAACTCTCTGTTTCCTTGTACCGATCTTGAAGAAAGCTGTTTGACAGCAATTAGCGTTCCATCTGATAGCTTTCCCTGTATTTGAAACATCTCTCTCTGTCATTACCTTCATTTCATTGGGTTTCTATGAGTCAAATTTCTTCAGCTTTGAGATTATCTTTTGTACCTTGAACACAGATCCAAAGCCACCTTCTCCAATCTTGTTGGCTTGGTCAAAGTTGTTTGTGGCGGCTCTAAGTTGCCTTAAAGTGAAAGCACCTGTAATAAGAGCAGACTATTTTAGAGATTTTCAGTGCCAAATTCAGGCGCTACTGTTCAACTTTGCATATTTGTTTGAAACAATACCTCTACTTCTTGTTGTTTCATGGCCAATGCATCGCTTCCAACAAAAAACTCCCAAACACAAGAAAAGGATACAAAGTATTGTACTTGTTACGCCAATCAAGAGAGGATATATTCTTGTTTTACCATGTTTTTGTGCAGGAATAATCTGCACGGAAACTGAAAGATGAATCTTCAGACATTATGATAACTAGGTATATCGATTTAGAAGGAAGATTTAGCCTCTTACCACCACATTCAGATTCTGAAACTGAAACAAGAATTACAAGATGTGTTAGATAGATGAATGATTATGTCACCAACCATGGTTATATAACTTGGTCTGAAGAATCTTTTACTTACTGGGACAAATTGAGATTGCAGAGATAAGAGATCCATAGTTCCCTCTACGTGGAATGATCGTTGTTCCTTTTCCACCCCAATACAACCGTATCTCTAACGAGTTATCTGTCACCGTCGTCTTCACTTGTTTAATAACTTCCTTGTGAGTTCCATTAGCCTCTTCCCTAATGCTGAAATCATCCCAAATCAACTTCCCCTGCAAGAAGTGAACCACATAGTATAAACTTCATAAAATGGGACCGAAATGGGGCTGGGGAAAGGGTTTCTTGAACGCTCCATGTACCTGAACATAGATGTTAAAAAACCGTTTTGCAAGTATACTGTAAGGCTCTTTATCTGAGAACTGGATCTCAGCGAAATGTAGTTTCACATTGTAGCTTCCATTCTCAATGCAAAAGGCATAGTAAGTCAAACTCAGGGGAGAACGGCGTGCTGTCTGATAAAGCTCAGGGTGTTTCGCTGACACTAAAGATTCTGATGAAACCGAATAAGTATCTTCGGTTATTGCATCATCCATGAAGTCACCTGTGCTGCTGAATCCCCACTTGTTACCATGATAATTCGTTGCAGAACCGGTTTGTCCATAGTTATCTCCTTGGTACAATATACTTCCGCGCGGGTTCTTTATAATCACATCCTCTCCACCGCAGTTTATATGCAACGACTTGGTATCTTCAAAGAATTAAGTGTCATTAAGATCTTCCTAGCTTATGTTTAATAATCAGACAAGTAAAATCGCATATGAAACTTACAATTGTGGCAGTAGTTTGCCCCATAACAAGGAAGAAGTCGGGTTCTGTTACTCGAATATGAGCTCTTGTATGTGTTAACGTTTCTGTGATCAGTAACAAAACTTGTAGGACTCATGAAAAGGTTTGATCTCAAAAAAAGAAAGGATCAATGCTTTGCAAGATAATTAAGGCCATACGTACTTTCGCTCTTTGCAGCCTGAAGACCATGTGAAGTTATTGTAAGAAAGATCACTGCAGAGATATTTCAGTGAATTTAGTAGGTATTAACTAAATAGTGGAGAAACCATATAATGGTATAGTGAAATGCTGTACATATTGGTGCTTGCAGTGAGGAAGACTCCTGATTCAATATCTCCAGACAACATGTTTCCAGTTAAATATCTGAAAAAGGAGAACGAGATACAGTTTGTATTTGTTGTGTCTGAAAACGTATTTGATCATATTAACAAGAAGAATGCTAGTTACTTACGTGTATTTTGGTGCGCTTGTATCTGTTGGTATTTCTCCAGACAGCCTATTAAACGATAGATCGCTACAATGGGCGAAAAAACCTTCGCTCAAGAGTTTGTATGTCATGAAAATGCATAAATACTGATGAGTGATGATACTTACAGAGTCATGAGACTGGGAAGTTCCCAGATATTAATTGGGATTGGACCTGATAAGTTCAAGTTCCTTAAAACCCTGAAAGAATAATCGGTATTAAGAAGATAAAATCTTGTCTGGACTAAAACTGCAGATGTGTGAATAATAAGAACATTGTTTACAGAAACTGCAGACTCTTGCTAGATATTTGTGGAACAAGACCAAATCCTGCAGTTGTGTCGCTGATCCTCCTGTTAAATGAAGAAGAAACATGTTTTAACTTACAGGAGATTTCAAAAGACTGAAGGTTTTATGTAAGAAGATTAACTTACAGGTCATTCAAATTCTTTAACTGAGAAATGGAATCCGGAACAGGTCCTTTAAGGCCACTTGCGTACAGTTCTCTGGTTAAATAGATTGCACAATCCTTTAATTCTTGAAACTCAAGTTAGATGCAGAAACAAAGAAATGTGTTCTCTTACAATCTTCGAAGTTGTGACCAGTTTCCTATAAACTCTGGGATGGATCCATTTAAGCGATTATCGCTTACACGGCTGCAAAAGATGAAGAATCATACTTCCTACAACTGATTCAATAAAAGGTTATTGAGAAATCAATAAAGTGTTGATGAGCATACAAATCCTTGAGGTTTGTTAAGTTGGCTAATGTCGCAGGGATGCTTCCGACAAGTTGGTTGGAAGAGAATGCTCTGGATCAGCAACATGAGAGCATTATTTTAACGAATCATAGAACTAAGAAAAGGCTTACTGAATATATTTCTTCTTACAATACTTCTATGTTAACCAAGTTTCCTAGCTCCTCAGGTATAGTTCCAGAGAATTGGTTTGCTTCAATGCCGCTGAGATAACAAGAAACCATCTTCAGTTCATGAAAAATGATACTGTGGTAAGATCAGCTCAATGGTTAGGAAAAAACCTACAAGAAACTGAGATTAGGAAACTCCCCTACTCCTCGAGGAATATCTCCGGATAAGCGGTTAGCGCAAAGGGATCTGAAAGAAAAGAACAAAAACATAGTGAGTCAGAGTCTTGTTTGAGAAAGACCATTAATCTTTCATGAACAAAAGACCTTAAGAAGAGGAACTTACATGTACTTAAGTCTCTTTAAAGAAGCCCATTCCATAGGAATTGATCCATAGAGGTAATTACGGCAAAGGTCACTTTCAAAAACCAGAATCAAAGTCAGCAAAAATACAAAAGGAAGAGATTTGTGAAAAATGCTTAACTATATATTCACATTAATTCAAGATGCGGGAGCTTAACAAAGTCAAGTGGGAGTTTTCCTGGTAGACTAAATGTCTTGAGGATGCTGCACAAGAAAAACGGATTTCATTTCAGTTTCGATGAAAAAGGAAAGATTCTATAGGCAAACACACCGAGATATAGATACTTTACAAGTGAGTGATGTGACAAGTTCTGTTGTTCTTAAAACTACAGTTACATTTGATTGTGCTATTTTGACCTTCCATGAGAACACTTTTGGTTATCACTAAAGTCTTTGTTAGACAAGGATCTTCACTTAGGTTCAAGTACTTGACACCAAGTGTTTCTGTAATATCCTTAAGTGCTTTCACTGCATAAGTCAAATGAATGTAAAGTAAAAACATGAGATCTTGAATCGTTAGAATATACAGAAGAAAATCCAAAATTTTATTATACTTAAAACAATTAAACCTTCATTTGGGTGAAGAGCAGGAGCAGCATTAACTGTACAAACGAAGCAGCTAAGTGCAACTAGAGCGATTGCAAGGTGATGCCTTTGCAGCATCGTGAACTTTAAGTTTGCAGATATGGAAGATTGTAAGCTTTTACGTATGTATGTGTGTATGTATATTAGGAAATTGAGGAAAGTGAGGTGTTTCTTGTGAATGAAGTTTATCTGAAATGAGCATAAGTGTGTACACATGGGGTGGTGACTAAACCGGAGACGACGGTTTCACTTTGTCTGCTAATGTTCTGTAATTGGCGCCTTTTATTATTGCAAAAAAGACTTTGATTTTACATTTGGTTTACAAACGGAACTCAAAATTTTGGAATTAGTCGGTGTTCCATTTTTAATTTTTGTAGTTTTATGACTTGCAAAGTGCTTGTAAAATGACCCCGGCACTCGAATACTAAATAACTATTCTGAAATAATACAAATTAAGCTGCATGAATATTATATTTGAAATATTTAGTTAAAATTCTATTATGAAGATGGGGTTATTCGTCAAATAAATGGAACTTGGAGGGTTTGAAGATAAAATGAAAAGAAAGAAACTTCAGATTGAAGATCCTAGCATAATTTTGTGTGTAACAAGTGGACTAGTTGCATGGTGTTTCTTTTTCTAAAAAACATCCTAGTTGCACAATGTTATCCATTATTTTTCGATCTCCTCAATAGTTGACTTGTAGTTTCTCTATTGCTAAATATTTTTCCAACTGTAGAAGAAAAGTGAAAGTAGATTTACAAAACTGGCTAAACTGTCGTAAATGAGATTATTCACACTACAGCAAAATTAGATGATGATTGTTTTATTAGATTTTAATTTTAGTTTTTGGTTTTTAAATTTTGATTTTTAGATTTTTAGATTTTGGTTTTAGATTTTCAGATTTTGGTTTGTTATTTTTAGCTTTTAGTTTTAGTTTTTGGTTTTTGGTTTTTAAATTTTGATTTTGGTTTTTGTATTTTTTTAAAAAAATTCAAAAAATGAATAATATATTACATTAAAATAATAAAATAATAATCGCAATAAAAT
>KE154621.1:176184-186701 GCA_000411075.1 Sisymbrium irio | reverse complement strand
AAAAAAATAACATATATTTAATTATCCTATTTTGAAAACTTACATTACACTAAAATATAAATCAAAAATAATTATATATGTTTTTAATTTAAAAATATTAGTGACAAATTTTTATTTTCAAAATTAATATAATAATTTTTATTATAAAATATTTTATGTTTTATAATTTTTATTTATGGTTTAATGTGTCAAATAAACAAATAAATTAACTTAAACAAAAATTTAGAAAGTATCTATATATAATGGTAATGTATATTATATTGATATTTATAAAAATAAATATATATATATGAAAATTTAATCGTACATATTTTTACAAAACCAATAAAACATGATTTTTGGTTTCTTTTTGAAAATTGGTCAAAACATTTAAAAATCAGTTTTTTTATTTTATAGGAAAGTTCTTTTGTTAAAATCTTGATTGATTATAAAACTAATTTTCTGTAAAATCAGTTTTCCTAATTTCCCAGGAAACAAAACTTGGTTAGATAAAAAATGGTTTTTAAAGAAACAAAAACCAAAAACTAAACTAGAAACCGAAAACAATCAAGCTCTTACTGAAAGCTTAACCGAAATAAAAAAGACGATCCTAATCTTAAACCGTAAAGTCGTATGGAGTCCTCTCTGTGAGGAGCCCACTACGAATTTATGAATCGGGTCAGGCCCAGTATAAGCCCACCAACTAAACCGGCAGCACCGTTGGATGTGCCGACATCATCACGACGGTATGAAGCTGTTTTTGGGAAACTGTGTTGTCTCCTCTTGAAGCTATATCAAATGTTTTTTTTTGCTTCTTAAAAGTTTTGTTCAATGGAATCAGAATCATCCTCAAATTCCGTTATCGATACGGCTCCGTTAATGATATCGACAGAGGAGACCACCTTGAATGATCTCCGTGGCGACGAATATGCCGGACAGCCACCGCAGCTCCGGGAAGCTACTTCGACGGAACGTTCTCTCCTTTGGTCTTTGGCTAGGTTAGTGATCAGGTCGGTCGAGTTTCAAGTAAGTTTGATGCTCAGCTTTATAAAGTTTCCTCCATGGTTGATTCATAACTGCCTGAGTTTCGTTTTTGATCCTTACCGAACAATGAGACGTGGCAGACGCTATTTGCTATCGACGGTTGTAGAGTTATGTGATTTAGGGTCAAAAGATGATAAGCTCGTGTTGGAGGTTGTGCGCAGGTTAGCATGGGGTTTGTTTTGGGCTGTTTATGTAGGCATCCTTTTGTTTGCCTTGTTGGTATCTGCGTTTATGATTAGTGGTTTTGTAATGACCAACTTGGCTCATGAACCACTTGTTATTAAAGAGAGCTTGAATTTCGATTACACCAAGAACAGTCCAGAAGCATATGTGCCTATAACTTCGTGTCATTCAAGCTGTAAGGAAAGTATCGAAGGAACCGGGAAGATCAGAGGCTTGAAGAAGGTTAACCTTCAAAATCGTAGGACAGAGATCAGTGTCTCAATGACATTGCCAGAGTCTGTGTACAATAGAAACCTCGGGATGTTTCAGGTTCGGGTGGACTTCTTAACCGAGACTGGTCAGATCCTTGCTACTTCAAGACAACCGTGTATGTTAAGGTTCAGAAGCGAGCCTATCCGTCTTGTTCAGACATTGCTAAAGATAGCTCCGCTTGTCACGGGATATGTCTCTGAAATCCAAACCTTGAACTTGAAGCTCAAAGGCTTTGCCGAAAAGGACATTATTCCTACTGCTTGCTTGAAGGTAATGATTGAACAACGTGCAGAGTTTCGTCCTGGGGCAGGTATCCCTGAGATTTACGATGCATCTCTGTTGCTCCGATCCGAACTTCCTTTCTTCAAAAGGATCATATGGAACTGGAGAAGAAGTTTGTTCGTCTGGATCAGCATGAGTTTGTTTATCACGGAACTTCTTTTCGCCTTAGTTTTCTTCAGTTCTATGATCATCCCGAGAACACAACAAAGACAGAGAACACCTTCCAACAATACTTCAAATCTGGACGGTCAGGACTCAGGCGGGAAGTAGATAAAATATGTGGTTGTTGTAACGGTTTCTTACACTTATTGTAACTTTACTTTCTTCACAAGTGCCTGCTATGATCTTGAATCATTTGCTTGAAGTCACAATAACACCAACTTCTAATTTGATTTACAGTATTATTGTTATAGCTACACCGGCCCAATTACCATTGACCGACATGAAAAGCCCAAATACGGCCCACTAGCAAACCTCCATACTAATTTTGTTTATAAATACTAGGAGGCTCAGTTTGACGAAAAACTTATTCGTTTCCTTTAGTTTGGTTCAATCGATTTGTATCGCTTCTCCTCTTCTCACGGCTAAGGTACGGTTTCGCTTATATCTGTAGTTCTTCGCGTAAGCTAATTCCTCTCTTTTTTCCCCTTATCGATCTATTACTCTCGCATTTTAATTTGCAGGATCTCCCGCCTTCCCCGATGGAAACTTTCATGGTTACTTTTCCATTAAACCTATTATAGTTTTTAGTGCCGATTTTTGAAATTTGATGTTTCCATCAGAATATGATACTGACGTTTGTTCTTTTTTTCTTCTAACTGCAGAAATATGCAAGCAGCAGAGCAAAACAATATCAATCAAGCTGTCGCGACTCACACGAGGCCTATCGGAATCATTCACCCGCCTCCAGATATCAGAGGTTATATCGAGAAAACGGCCAAGCATGTATCCATTAGCGGGAGACTACTTGAGAAGAAGATTAAAGCTAAGAATGCCAATGACCCTCGGTTCAACTTTTTGAACAGCTCCGACCCTTTTCATGCCTTTTACCAGCACAAGCTCAATCAATACCAAGAAGATGGAGCACATGCTACTGATCCCAAACCTGATGAAGCAAAACCCGACCCGCAGACTCAGTTTAAGGTTAAACATGTAGAAACTCCAGAACCTGAGAAGTATACAGCGAGAATTCCTGAAGGGATCACGGACGAGGAGCTTCATGTTATTAAGCTCACAGCGCAGTTTGCCGCACGGAATGGGAGATCGTTCTTAAATGGATTAATAATGCATAGTAGGGAGAATAACGATTTTCGGTTACACTTTATGAAGCCGACACATAGCATGTTCCCTTTTTTCAGTGCTCTGGTTAATGCCTACACGGATGTGTTGATGCCTCCCAAAGATTTGAAGGAAAAGCTTAGAAAGAGCGTGGCTGATTTTACGACCGTTCTTGAGCGTTGTTTGAATCGTTTTGAATGGGATCGTTTGAGGAAGAAGGAAGAGGACGAGAAAGAGGTGGAGAGAGTGCAGATGGCTACGATTGATTGGCATGTTTTTGAGGTTGTTACGTCGATAGATTTTTATGATGAGGAAGATGAAATGTTGGGAATGCCTAAGACACTTGAGGAAATTATAAGGCTGAGAAAAGTTTCAAAGAGAGATTTGACTCCAGTTGTTGAGGCTGGAAAGGAAGTTGGAATGGAGATGGATGAAGAAGAAGCTAAGCTTGTTGATGAAGGAATGATACCAGCGAACCTGGAAGGTTATGGTGGCTATATGGAGATGGAAAATGTAAACGGCGAAGAAATACCTATGAGAGTTGTTAAGAACTGGAAGAGGCCAGAAGATAGGTTCTCAACAGGGAGAGATCTGGCTCAAGTTGTCGAATCATCAATTACCGGCGAGCTGATTCCCATTAGCGAGATGTCTGAGCACATGAGGATTTCACTTATCGATCCCAAGTTCAAAGAGCAGAAGGACCGGATGTTTGCTAAGATTCGTGAGACTACTCTTGCACAAGATGATGAGATTGCTAAAAACATAGTCGGATTTGCTCGTCTGCGTCCTGATATCTTTGGAACAACCGAAGAAGAAGTCTCAAATGCTGTGAAAGCAGAGATGGAGAAGAAGACAGATGAGCAGAAACAAGTTATATGGGATGGTCATACACGAAGTATAGCTAACCAAGCTTTGACTGAGAACTTAAACGGAGAGGAGAAATTCCATGGCGTTTATGGACCAAGTTTCCCAACAGTTCGGCCATTTCCACCACCTCGTAATCTCGCCTTGAACCTCCCTCGTCCTCCTCCTTCTGTTCAGTACCTTAGTGAACTGAGGCCATTAGGTGTTCCAATGATGCAACCACTGCATCAACAACACCAGTTTTATATGCCCGGGCCACCTGTATATACGCCGATGATGATGAACCAACCACCACATATGCAGTCTAGTTTGCCTGTGTCGCCTCCACAGGGATCTCAGTTTGCTCATCTTCCTAGACCTTATGTTCCTTCCATGGGGATTATGCAACCATCACCTATGCCTGTGATTTCTCCTCCCCCACTACCAGAGGAAGCACGACCTCCTCTTCCTGAGGAGGCAGAACCAAAGAGACAAAAGTTAGACGAGTCAGCCCTTGTTCCAGAAGACCAGTTTCTAGCTCAGCATCAGGTAATTTTATTTTTTTGTACTCTTTAGTCATTTTTTAATATTTTTTGTTTTACCTGAGTTGTAATCTCACCTGTTTTATAAATTTTCAGGGTTCTGCTACGATCAGGGTCTCTGTTCCAAACGTGAAAGGTGGGAAAGTCATTGAGATCACAGTGCAGTCTTTATCCGAAAACGTGGGAAGCCTGAAGGAGAAAATAGCTGGGGAGACACACTTTCCAGCAAACAAACAGAAGTTAAGTGGAAAAGCTGGGTTCTTAAAGGACAACATGTCACTTGCACATTACAATGTGGCAGGAGAAGTCTTAACACTATCTTTGAGAGAACGTGGTGGGAGAAAATGATAGAGACGGTGGTGGATGCAGGGAAATGCTTTTTACTCTCTTAATTCCTTTTTTAATATACATTTTTTTTTAATTGGTGGCCAAAACTATATGTAATTTCTACTGATTTAAGTTTGTTTTGGATTTGCAGCTAACTCTGAGGCAACGTTTTGGCTCTGTAATCTTAAACAGAATTCTTCTCTTATACGTTATGCTATTACTATGTCTTTTTCTTTGTGTGTTCTTACTATCGTTAAGTTTTGTTTTAGTGAATTAGTGCAGTTTGGTTTCGCTTCTCTGTAGGTATGAAGTTGATGTCTACGGTCTCATTATCGCACAGGTACGCAACCAGGGATATAGTTAAAGACAATTTCCAAAAATCCTTCTTTAGGTTTTGTTTGACATTCTCATGCTTTATTGGCAAATAGTTTTTTTTTGGGAAAAATACGTCGTCATCTCTCTACATTCAAATATGTTCCCACCTGTGGGCTTTGATTTGTCAAACTTATAATGTTGCAGTCTGCAATTGTCTCATTAAATCGATATAGTGGTCGTTATTCGTGTATATAATGATTACTTACAATGTTGACGATTGAACAATTATAAAGATACGAGAACAAGGATTGACAAAAAAATGATTTATCTACATCATCACAAAGGAAGATCGGTAACTCGTTTATGAGAAGATCCTGTCTTGGAGAACTCAGTGTCTGCTTTCTGCGTAGACGGTAACAGCTTATAAATCCAGGCCGCAGAGACAGCTCCAAGTGTTGGAGCCAACAAGTAAATCCAGATCCCTTTGTAACATCCCCACACAAGTGCAGGCCCTATGCTTCTTGCTGGATTCATCGATGCTCCTGACACCTCTCTGTAAAAAAATAATTTCCAATAAGATTCAGACCATTTAAGGATTTAAGGTTGCATATAGTGAGGGGTAAAGAAAAATTACCCGGCAAAGATAACATTAAGTGTGACGGTTGCGCCAATGATTAATCCCTCTAGTTCCTCAGTCTGCAAGATTCATAATTGTTAGAAGATATGGAAACCTGATCAAGAAACGTGTGTGGTGTTTTTGGTTATTGATCACTTACTGTTCTCTTGGCGGTTGTGATGGCACACACGACTAACATGAGGAAGCCGGTGATGATGAACTCCATCACGAATGCTTGAAGATCAGAACCAGAAGGGGATGACCCGAGAAAGACATCCTGTTTCTTGCTGCACACATTGTTATTTAGATCAAACAGAAGACGCAGAGTCGCAGAAGCCATGGTTGATCCGATGACTTGAACAGTTATGTAGGCCGGGACTTGATACAGAGGGAATCTCTGGGAAGATGCTAAGGCGATAGTGACAGCGGGATTGAAATGTGCAGAGGTGTGGCCTAGAGTGTAAACGAGAACCATTACCACTAGACCCCAAACCACTGCGATGCCCACAAGAGTGACGACATTATTGTGTTGAGCGTTCACGGCAATAGCGGCACAACCCGCAAATATTAAGTAATAAGTTCCCACGAGTTCCGCTATAAGCTGCAGATTAAATTTTTTCATAGTAAATATCAGTTAACACGAAAACTTGAAAACCGTATGGAGAAGAAGAGAACCTTCTAGTGAGCAGTTTTGCCTCTAAGGGATTGTAACAAGACTCACCTTTTGTAAGAAAGGGAAAGAGAGCAATGACGAGGATTTTGGGGGAATAGATGAAAGAGAAGTTTCTGAAACAGGAGGAGCTTTGATGTTGAGTACAACAACATTTCCATGGTTGCTTTTGCTCACTGATATGTCATCCATTTGATTTCTTTTTTGGGTTTTTTTTTTGCTGAATCTCAGAAATAGAAAACAGGAAAGGAGAGAATAATCAAGCTTTGATTGATGTTTTGAAGTTTTGTGTTTGGGAGTTTGTATGAGGTTCTGCCTTTTTATAGTTGTCCCAAAACTAAAAAATAAGAACAGAAGTGAGAATAAAGTGATCAAAAGGTCAAATTTTGCTTTTGTGGCAACTTGCTAGAGCATAATAAGTATACCACTATATCAGTTTGTTGGATGTATTTTTTAATAAGTAAAAGCTGAAAACTGCTGAATTGCAGACGGTTTTGAAGAGCAAAAGACACAGGTCGAAGCAAGAGGATATTATAGTTTATGTTAAAGAAAGTCAAATCCAGTTTTAGTATTCGGTTTGGTTTCCTGGTTATTTGTGTGTTTCTAAATTTGTTAGTTTAGGAAACTACATGGTCTCCCAATTGATAATAGAAAATAGTCAAATACTTATGGACCCGTACCCGAACCTAAACCCGACCCGCGCACCATTTTAAACTCAGTTTTTAACATGTGTGGGCTCCTCTTCTGAGCGTGCAAATGCTCAAACCAGAGAAACTAGCGTTCTCCATTTGCCGCCAAATTCCATTACGACAACTTGAGGAAGCACGACGCGATCTCGCAAGAGACTTTGTTTGCCGGCTTAAAAAATGCGTCTCCGTGAACCAATTGCGAGAGATTCAAGCCCAGATGCTGATGAACTCCGTCGACAAACCCAATTTTCTGATTCCCAAAGCCGTCGAGCTTGGAGACTTCAGTTATGCCTCTTGTCTCTTCTCCGCGACGGAAGAACCAAACCACTACTCTTTCAATTTCATGATCCGTGGGTTGACCAACACGTGGCATGATCACGGAGCGGCTCTGTCGCTTTATCGCCGGATGAAGTTCTCTGGGTTAAAGCCCGACAATTTCACGTACAATTTTGTTTTCATCGCCTGCGGGAATCTCCAGGAGATTAGGGTCGGTAGTTCTGTTCATTCGTCGTTGTTCAAAGTCGGGTTGGAAAGAGACGGTCACGTGAACCATTCGTTGATCACCATGTATGCGAAATGTGGTCAGGTCGAGTATGCCCGGAAGGTGTTCGATGAAATTACTGAGAAAGATATGGTGTCTTGGAACTCGATGATCTCTGGGTATTCTCTGGCGGGTAATGCAAAAGATGCGGTGGGTTTGTTTAGGAAAATGGAGGAAGAAGGAGTTGAACCAGATGAGAGGACGTTGGTGAGTGTGTTGGGTGCTTGTTCACATTTGGGGGATTTGAAAACGGGTAGGTTGCTGGAGGAAATAGCTGTTAGGAAGAAGATTGGGTTAAGCACGTTTCTCGGGCCTAAGTTGATCAGTATGTATGGAAAATGCGGAGATCTGGATTCGGGCAGAAGGGTTTTCAATCAAATGATTAAGAAGGACCGTGTTGCTTGGAATGCTATGATCACTGTGTAAGTCGATATTCGAAATTTTGTCCCATAAAGTCTGAATTTTTACCCCGTTCTTACTGATTCCTTCTCAGATACTCGCAAAACGGGAGGTCAAGTGAAGCTATTAAGCTGTTTCGTGAGATGGAAGAAAGCAGGGTTTCCCCGGACGCCGTCACATTTTCTACGGTACTGTCTGCTTGTGGTTCAGTTGGAGCTCTTGAGTTAGGCAAACGGATCGAGACATACGCTTCGGAAACAGGCTTACAACATAACATCTATGTGGCCACAGGACTAGTTGATATGTACGGAAAATGTGGAAGCATAAAGGAAGCTCTTAGAGTATTTGAAGCAATGCCAGTGAAAAACGAAGCCACGTGGAACGCTATGATATCCACTTATGCGCATCATGGACACGCCCAAGAAGCTCTTTCACTGTTTGATCAAATGTCAGTTCCTCCAAGTGATGTTACATTCGTCGGAGTGCTCTCTGCTTGTGTGCACGCAGGTTTGGTGGATCAGGGCCGTCGGTATTTCCATGAGATGAGTTCCTCATTCGGGTTGCTCCCGAAAATCGAGCATTACACAAACATAATCGATCTACTCTCTCGTGCGGGGCTTTTAAACGAGGCGTGGGAGTTCATGGAGAAATTTCCTGGGAAGCCTGACGAGATCATGTTAGGAGCGATTCTTGGAGCGTGTCAGAAGCGAAAAAATGCGGTGATCGGAGAGAAAGCGATGAAGATGTTGATGGAGATGGAAGAGGCGAAGAACGCAGGAAATTATGTTATATCTTCGAAGGTGTATGCTGATATGAAGATGTGGGATAAAAGTGCGGAGATGAGGGCGTTGATGAGAGACAGAGGGGTCGTTAAGACACCTGGATGTAGCTGGATAGAGACCGACGGTGAGATAAAGGAGTTTAATGCCGGAAGCGATTTTTTACAGTGTGGAAGTGAAGATTCCGGTTCGTTGTTTTTCGGTTTGTTGTTAGAGGAGATGAAGGGGGAAGAAAGGTACGATTTGCCAGTAAAAGTAGTGTGGTAAAAGATCTGAGTTAGGTCGTCTTATTTGACTTTCAAAGCGGTAGAAAGTGTAGTTAGTACACCTGAAAGTCTCAGTGAAGAGAGCATGAACCGATATGCTTCAATTGCATTTAATGCTTATAATGTAGGGACAAATGGGTGGTTGATGTCCTAAAGTACTAACTGATAACTTTATTTATAAGCATTTAGTTCGAACTGCAAGTTGACAACAACAATATGAACATACAAGGCCAATAGGTTTACTAACAATATAGCATAATCAAAACAAAAAGTGATTTTCGTGTTACCAAATTTTACATTTTTAACTGTAACCGGGTAGTATCAATCAATGATAATCATATGTTAGCTTGATTTATATTGTCAATCTTCTTTAATGTAATCTCCACCACAGCACCACTTTGTGGAAAAATAAGTAAAAGTAAAAAAAGAAAAAAAAAGGAAGGAAGGAAGGAGATCATCGATCGCCAAACCAACAACCGTTCGGGTGAGCTTTAAGGAGAACGACGTCGCACCCGCCATTTTCTCCATCCTTGAAGCAATAGCTTCTTCACTTCCAGATCTCTTCTTCCTTCTTCCTTCTTCCTTCTTCTTCTTCTCCTCCCGTGCATCTCCCTCTCTGCATGTTCTTCTGCTGTACTCCCTAGGGTTTCGGATCCTGAGCCTTTTCTTTTTCCCGTGGAGGTCGAATTCGATACCTTAGATCCGGCGGTGGAGTGAAAATCATTCTCGCTGTCTCTTCCCATCTTGTTGGGCTCCAGTGTTTGATTTATCCATCTCTGAAGATCCCTTTCGTGGATCCACTGATAATGGCGGACTCGGAGCCAATTACTCCTGGCCAGGTACGGTGTCTCGTTACTATCTATTCGAACTTCTCCCGCATTGATTCATAGATTTGGAATGAATAGGAGTGGAATTGAATCTGATTTATACTACTTCGTTAGCGCTGTGGAGTGATTGAGTTTCACAATTTGGATCAGTTTTTCTCGGGAGATTTGAATCTCTTTTATAGGGACTCCAGTGTCTTCAAATGCTAGTAGCTTTCAAGTTCATTCTCTTTTTTAGTTGTTTTCAACTCCAAGCAACACACACCTTTTTCTAATTTCGAAGATTTTTAGTTTCAATCTTGAATCTTAAGATGATGCACACTAGAGATTTGGTTTGGATGACAAAACGTAATTTGTGTCTTGGATTTCTCTTTATATGCAGGTGTCGTTTCTGCTCGGTGTCATCCCTGTCTTCATAGCATGGATATACTCAGAGTTTCTAGAGTATAAGAGGTCTTCGTTGCATTCTAAAGTGTATGTATTTTGGATATATGATCTAACTTACTTATTTAGACATCACTATTGTCTTTTTTTTTTCTCCCTGGTTTGACAATATCTTTATCCTCTTACTTGCAGTCATTCGGATAATAATTTGGTCGAAATGGGTGAGGTTAAAAACAAGGAAGAGGAAGTAGCAGTGTTACTGGAAGGAGGTCTTCCAAGATCAATCTCTACCAAGTTCTATAAC
>KE154621.1:155890-176058 GCA_000411075.1 Sisymbrium irio | reverse complement strand
TTTTTTTTTTTTTTTTTTTTGGTTTTTTACGAGTGGAGTGTTGTCTCCAGTTAAATCGATTTGTTAAGACCATTTACGTTTGTCTACTTGTAGGTTTCTGACGCTGGAGGATTCTTTCTTGATTGATAATCGAGCAACCTTGAGAGCCATGTAAAGTTCCCTAATTATCAGATTGGATTCATGGCTACACTGATAATTTCATCATCATCATCATCCTCTTTAATGACTGTATTTCTTCCTCTCAGGGCTGAGTTCGGGGCGATTCTTTTTTACTTTTATATTTGCGATCGAACAAGCTTGCTTGGAGAGTCCAAAAAGGTGCCTAAAGAATTTTCCTTTCTTAGTTTCAGCCGGTCCTCAAAGATCTGAAAAAAATTTACTTGCTAGAGATGTGCAGTGTATTGTTTCTTTAAATCGTGAACATCTGAGGTTTTGCATTTGCAGAATTACGACCGAGACCTTTTCCTCTTTCTCTACTGTCTGCTCATTATAGTGTCCGCCATGACGTCCTTGAAGAAACACAATGACAAATCACCAATAACAGGGAAGTCCATTCTCTATCTTAATCGTCACCAGACTGAAGAGTGGAAGGGATGGATGCAGGTATTTGATTCACTCTCTTCTCAGTTGGTGTCCATTACCTTTTCATTTGTTTTTTCACTTCTATATTCCATTAGATTATTTTGTTTTGCAATTGCTTTTTTCATGCTATCTCACTGTTTTCGTGTCTTTGCAGGTTCTGTTTCTGATGTATCATTACTTTGCTGCGGCTGAGATATACAATGCAATTAGGGTCTTCATCGCTGCCTATGTCTGGATGACTGGTTTTGGGAACTTCTCCTATTACTATATCCGAAAGGATTTCTCCCTAGCAAGATTCACTCAGGTCATATCAACAATTTCAATTTCTATAGTTAATTACTTTACCCTGATATACATGTGTTTCTTGTAATCACTCAAGATGCTCATGAAATCTTGTTCTTCTTCCAGATGATGTGGCGTCTTAACTTATTCGTGGCGTTTAGCTGCATTATTCTCAATAATGATTATATGCTGTACTACATCTGTCCGATGCACACTCTGTTCACTCTAATGGTGTATGGAGCCCTTGGTATCTTCAGTCGGTATAACGAAATACCATCAGTGATGGCTGTGAAGATTGCTTCCTGCTTTCTTGTGGTCATCGTGATGTGGGAGATTCCTGGAGTTTTTGAGATTTTCTGGAGTCCTCTAACATTCTTACTAGGTCAGTATCGGGCTTTTCTTGTATCTTATAGTGATTTCAGCATGGTTGACTCTCGTGATAAATTATTTTTCACTGCAGTTTTTGGATTCCCCTTGGTCATGATATCTGTGTTTATGTATGTTGGCTAACATTTGGTATTTATTCTTAAACAACTGCAGGATACACTGATCCAGCTAAACCAGATCTACCACTTCTACATGAATGGCACTTCAGATCAGGACTTGACCGCTACATATGGATCATTGGAATGATATATGCCTATTTCCATCCCACTGTAACTCTTGAACCTATGATGCTCGCTCACTGTTTTCATATTTTCTCATGACAATCACCATTAAAATCTTTTTCGACATTTAATCTCAGGTAGAGAGATGGATGGAGAAATTGGAGGAGTGTGATGCCAAAAGAAAGATATCGATCAAGACAAGCATAATTGCAATTTCCTCATTCGTAAGTTTGGCTTCTCTCTGACTTATGGATCTTATGTATTTGATAATGTTCTGATGGCCTAGTTTTGTTTCTTATGTTTTTCAGGTTGGTTACCTGTGGTACGAATACATCTACAAGCTTGACAAGGTTACATACAACAAATATCATCCCTACACATCATGGATTCCAATAACGTTAGTATCGAAACCCTTTTCTGTAACACCAAACGTCAATTCTTGAGATAGTCTTCCTTTCTGGTTTTTCTGACTTTAGCTTTGATTCTGTGTACCAGTGTTTACATCTGTCTGCGAAATTCCACACAGCAGCTGCGGAATTTCTCCCTGACACTATTTGCGTATGTTTCTTAATGTAATCCATTTCAGTTATAAACTTCGTATTGATTCTGAACACATCTCTAATAAGACGCAACTGTCATGATCTTCCTAGGTGGCTCGGCAAGATTACTCTGGAGACCTATATCTCTCAGTTTCACATCTGGTTAAGGTCAGCAAGAAACTTTCTTTTCTCCCAAATAAGTAGGCAAGAAACCATTTGTCTCGAGGATTTACGAACTAATAATTGCATGTGCTGCAGATCGAATGTGCCTAATGGGCAGCCTAAGTGGCTATTATCCATCATTCCAGAATACCCAATGCTCAACTTCATGCTCACCACGGCCATCTATGTCTTGGTAAAGCAAAAGTAGATTCTATGGAGAACAAAAAGCCCGTCTATCGACTCTACGTTAATATAAAATGTAATTTTGTTGTCTTAATTGATTTTGTCTTCAGGTGTCTCACCGGCTTTTCGAGCTTACCAATACGTTAAAGTCTGTTTTCATACCCACAAAAGATGACAAGAGACTGCTCCACAATGTCCTCGCTGGAGCTGCCATTTCATTCTGTTTATATTTAACCGCTCTCATTCTTCTCCAGATCCCACATTAACCATGTAAGTCCTTTTACTACTCCTGGTCCGTTGCAGCCACTGTTGATGATTGGAATTACTCGCTCAGGAAGTGATACAGCTCTTGATTAACACAACCATTTTTCATTTCCAGGAGGGACTAAACATGTGGAAAACATGAATCTCACAGAGGTTTCTATGTCAAACTTGCTAAATAGTTACAACACACGTCTCATATCGACAATAAAGATTTGTTTTCAGAGATCAGTAATTTTTGAAGCTTGCCAAATGAAGCACCTTTGGGCTAATTAGAACCAGAGAAGTGTCGGAGAGTGGCTAAAAGTGAAGCATCTTGTGGCATTTGGACGGCATCATCTTAGGTCTACTTTTGTTCAACCCTTTTCTTTCCTTTCTGTTGTAATTTTGCCATGAGTTTCTTAATATATAGTTTCATTTTGCCTTTTTGTTCGCCTGTATCGCTTTATTACTGAACATACATATCATCTGCAATTGCGTGAATTTTTTTATAAAAATGGATAATTCAATTATGTTTTAGTCTTCAAGTAGAACGCGCCAACACAGTTGACAAAAGGAGGTTCCGTTTCTGATAAATCATACAAAGATACGACAAAAGAAATTTCACAAATTTATATAAGAAACTTCAGAAACCAACTCTTTTTTCTCTGCTCTTACTCGCATAATCATAAGCTTTAACTTGCTCAGTTTCCGGGGACGAAGTTAGAGGCAAAGGCCCATGCATCGCTGTTGACTGGATCAGCAAAACGGTTGACGAGATTCTCCGAAGGTCCTTTTCCGGTGACGATGGCCTGAACAAAGAATCTAAACATAGAGGACATAGCCACCCTTCGTTCTTGATCTCCTTAACCTTCAACTCAGCGAAAGCCTTGGGGTCAGTAGCGAGGCCCAATGGGTCGAAGCTGCCACCTGAGTAGAGCAAGTCTTCTGCTTCCCCCAATGAGAATCATCCGAGTGGCCCAAATGGCTAAGATGCTATGAGCGTGTGGAGTAAGCTTCGTTTGCCCAAGTAGTCGAGTCCTCATTTGCTGAAGATCTGTGAATCGGCCTTGAACCAAACCGCTTCTCCGAACTTCACTCCGTTCCGAGCCAAAAGCTCAGGGAAAACGCAGCCTAGGACAACTAGCATAGCCCATCTGCAGTGGATAACCTCTAGCTCACTGTTCCTGGCGAAGGGTCCCGGTGAGAGCTTCACGGCCTTTTGGTGTTATCTTTGAAATTTAAAACACTTAGATTTGGTAATGTGATTTGGAGTCTTCAAAGTTCAAAGCACTTTAGGTCTCATGTGGTAATGTGAATATGTCGACGTTCTTGTTTTACGTTCCTTAAAGATGCACGTATAGATTGAACCGTTCAAGGCACTATAACTCGAGACTCGAAAACTTTGGTCATGGACTCTACATAATCTTTAAATAACGCTTATTAAAAAATTGTAATTATGAAAAAATTTTAAAGGAAATTGTTTTTTCAATTATCTTGGACCTGTCACCTGTAGTGGAAGGATGAATTTGAGTAATTGTTGTTTAAATTTTTTATTCCCCAAATCCAAAACCAAGATGGTTTATAATTCTTTTGTTTTCTTGAAGACGGCAAAATGAAATTCCCATTAAGTTATAAGAATTGGCAAAAACAAAAAGGAAAAGGAAAAGAAAATTGGGACGCAAGTCATCGCCTCTTTGGCTATAAAAGAGGAAGACGTAATCCCCCGACTTCCAAAATAATCAAGAGCAACAAAGAGCACTAAGAGAGAGAAGGAGTGAGAGATAACTTTTGTTGATCGACCATAAAAAGTCCTTTTTACGTCTACTAGGTTACAATCATCATGGCGAAGAACAAAGGAAAAGGAGGAAAGAACATAAAGAGAGGGAAAAAAGAAGCAGACGACGTTAAACGAGAAATCATCTTCAAAGAAGACGGTCAAGAATACGCACAAGTTCTCCGCATGTGCGGAAACGGACGGTGCGAAGCCAAGTGCATAGACGGAGTCACAAGGATGTGTCACATCAGAGGCAAGATGCACAAGAAGGTTTGGATTAGCGCTGGTGACATTATTCTTGTCGGACTCAGGATGAACATGGACAACGACACCAAAGCTGACGTCATCCATAAATATAACCCTGACGAAGCTCGTTTTCTCAAGAGTTGTGATGAGCTTCCTAGTAACCTTCGCCTTAGCGAAGGGATTGCTGGTGGTGTTGATGATGAAGATGATAATGTTGTCGTTGATAATTATTTTGAATTTGTTGATGATGATGATATGATTAATGCGCTCTAGTTAACCTATGAGTGTGTATTATCATCATTATTCTACGTTTGAACTATATTTTTTAATGGTCTAGTTTCTGTTAATTTCAAGGCTGGTTTTGCCTTCTGTTTCCTTGTTCCACTTTCTAGTCTCCTTCATCTCTTCTCTCAGATTTTTTTCAGTTTATAAAATATTCTCATTCTTTATTTGAATGGTTTCTATCTGTGTGTGTTAAGAGCCATGGTTGAATGTTTTAATAGAAAGAAATTTGAAATATTCGTGAATGTTTGAATACACACAATTAGAAATAAGGCAATTCAAGATTATCAATTAAAAACTTGCTAAATCTGTACTCTTGCTAGGTTCAATGAAAATTCTCCACATCCCTTACTAAGTTTAGAGAAATACAAGTTCAAATCAATATATAAAATCTTCTTCTTCACCAATATATTCATTCATTCCCTTTCGCTGAAAAATAGAAAGGAGCTGATCTCTCTCTCTTATTCTTAACGTTTATCAAACAAATGGGTCGGAGAAAGATCAAGATGGAGATAGTTCAAGACATGAACACAAGACAGGTTACCTTTTCAAAACGGAGGACTGGTTTGTTCAAGAAGGCGAGCGAGTTAGCCACGCTCTGCAACGCCGAGTTGGGTATCGTTGTCTTTTCACCAGGAGGCAAGCCTTTCTCCTACGGTAAACCGAATCTTGATGCTGTTACAGACCGATTCATAAAGGAAAGCAGCGATGATCCAGACACTAGTGATGAAGAAGGAAGATGTAATAATACTAAGCGACCTCCTAAACTGAAGAAGTTGAACGAACGTCTGGATTATCTCAACCAAGAGATTGAAGCTGAGAAGAAACGAGGCCAGAAGAGTCAGGCCAAGCTTGAATCCGCTGGGGATAAGAGGTTCGAGAAGCCCATTGAGAAGCTTACCCTCGATGAACTCAAGCAATACGAAAATATGTTGCAAAAAGTCCATGGTAGGATCCAAGGTCAGGTCAATAAGATGGAGGCTTCTTCTTCTCTCGTGCTTCTCTCAGTCTCCGAGGACAAGGCTCCTGAAGAATATGAAGATTTAGATAACTAGATCGTCTTTTACATTCTAATATTCTATTTTTGTACTAGCTTACACAAGTTGCTTATACATGTTGTTGCAGAAATTTCCTCATCTATTGGGTGTGACTACCAATTTGAACCAAATGAATGTAACGGAGAAATCCAGAAATTACCTGGGAATTTGACATACTAGGATCATCTTTTTCGTCAGTCTGCAGTCTGCAGTCTGGAATTTAACATAATAGAACCGAGATAATAAATGAAACAGTACAATCTTTGGCCAACACTCAAGAAACTGGTTAGTTTCTATTAATCTCAAAAGTGCATTCTACAGAAGAATGAGTATCAAGGGAAGAATGATCTCGACGAAATAGAAACTTCTAAATGCTGTCACTGAGTGCTTTACAAAACCATAGTAGTAGGCTTATTAGAACAACGTTTTCTATTGTGGTAAACAAGTAGTCTATTCAGAAAAATCTGATTCGGTCTCTGATTCATCATATTCACCCGATTCCTGCACAAGTAATAGTAAAAAGAAAGCTCAGACTTATGTTCTACAAACGCACCAGTGGGACACTGAGTTGCTTAAGTATTAAATAAAAAGAGAAAAAAGAACAAAAGATACCATTCTCTTAGTATATTCTGTCATTGCTCGGTGGAACTCTTCCCTCTTCACAGTGGCTATATCATAATACTGTACCTTTTCCTACAGTAAAGTAGAGGAACAAACAATACAGGAGTAAGAAACTTCAATCGAGAAACTTCAATCGAGAAACTTCAATCGAGGTCTCAACCAGAAACATCTCATCTCTCTATAGGATCTGACATACCAACCAAAGAACAGGTGCGTAGCAACAAGAAGAATAACGATATGTTGTTGGCCAGAAACGAATAACAAAGTTACGAGTGTGAATCACAATCAGACAGCAGTTAACCAATATCAGAAGCATATCTATCCATTTGAACCACAATGTACACTAACATGCAACCATTTCATTGCTTAAGTAATCATAACTTATCACCTAAATCTTCAGATTTCATGCATACGACTATGACTCGAACAACATTATTGAGGCAACTCATGGAAGATGATAGAGAAAGTCTGTTAACAAACTCTTAGAGACAAGAAAGTAGCTGGGACAGAATGGCGAAACATAAATCTTACATCGTATGTCATTGTTTTCCATTTCTCTCCACATGTCTTTCCAATCTGGACAGAATTGAGAAGGAAACAAAAATTCAGCAACAGAACCAAAGTGAATGTAATAATCACCCACACAATAATTTTCTACAACCTCGCGCATGGACTTGACCTCTGGATTCTGCTCTTGATACTGCTTCCGGAAATCCTCCCTTCGAAAAACAGAAGACAAGGCAGTATGAGGCAAAGGGTATATTGCATACAACAGGTTTGCATACCACATGAAAATTTTGGAATACAACATAAGACTAATCCCATCCTAACGAACATCGGAAAAATACAGACAAATTATCCCCTTAAGAGAAAACTGCAAGGAAGTCAGCTGACCGCAGAGGGAGGCCATTCTAGAAAACAGTTGGACAATAAAATCAGAGAGGATACCTACAAGAAATAGAAGAAAGCAGTGGGAGGTTTCTTGGGCATCTTCCCAAGAAGTTTAGTGGGTTTCTTCTTCTTCTTCAGGCTTGTCTTTGGGTTTCTCAAAGGCTGAAGTCTGAGTCTTGTAGACCTCCTTGCATCTTCGCTTGACTTCACAACCAACTCTAAGTTCCTGCAAATTACCAGGATACGATGAACAAGTAACGACAAAGTCTAATCCTTTCGTTCTTTCTTATGATTAGCAAGTGAACGAGCAGAACCAAACTTCCCCAATGTCAAAAGTAAACAGCACATATTTCCATTGAAGTTCACACATTTCATCACAGTTTGATCAAAGTCCTTTGCCCTAATCACTTAATCAGTAATCACTCACCAACCAGAACCTTAAACCCTACACAGATAAATCACAGGTAGAAACCAAGCTTGTCCTAAATCCACATATGAACTTTGTCTACGCCATTTGTGTTATAAACGAAAACATACCGACCAGAGCCTCTGCTGTTTGTCGGAGAAGAAGGCCGCGATATCACTGACTTGGCTGCTTTCTTCGTCATTCTCTCTCTCTTCCTTTCTCTTTTTCCACTTCCTGAGCTACTTTCTCAGAATCGAAAATTCGCTGCCGCCTGAGGGCTTTTCCGTAATTTACAGATTATGCGTGGAGTGAAACAAGGGAAACTGATGAAACAGGTTCGGTCGCCACGTGGCGGTCTATCATCAACAAGCAGAACGAATAAGAAAAACGCAGAAAATTAAGAATTTTTTTCAATGTAATTTAGTTTAACGTTGCGGTAGAGAGATTTACACATCGATGGCAACATCTCTGCTTCTCAGACATTCCTCAGCTGTCTTCTTCACTTCCTCTTCTTTCTTCGTCACCAAGAAAACCTCTTCTCGTTACTTCACTTCCATAAAGGTAACATCTTTCTTTTCCGATTCCTTACAAAAACAACCATTTGAATTAAGTGTTTGTTTGCAATCAACCATTTGAAATTTGGCTGTGATTTGTATCTCTCAGATGGAAAGAGGTGAAGGAAGTGAAGTGATCACGGAGAAAACGGGAGAAGAAAACGCGGCAAAGAAGAAGGTGTTTGTCGCCGGAGCCACTGGTAAATCAGGGAAGAGGGTTGTGGAGCAGTTGTTGTCCCGTGGCTTTGCCGTTAAAGCCGGTGTTCGTGATGTTGAGAAAGCAAAAACATCTTTCAAAGACGACCCTTCTCTTCAGATCGTATGTTCTTTTGTCTTATACTCCACCTTTTGTCATTTTATAAATCGAACAACTTTTAATCTGTGAGGATCTTGTAGGTTAGAGCAGACGTGACTGAAGGCCCTGAGAAGCTAGCTGAAGCTATAGGTGATGATTCTCAAGCTGTGGTTTGTGCTACTGGTTTTAGTCCCGGGTTTGATCTGTTCGCTCCTTGGAAGGTCGATAATTTCGGAACAGTGAACTTGGTGGATGCGTGTCGGAAACTAGGAGTGAACAGGTTTGTTCTTATAAGCTCAATCTTGGTCAATGGAGCTGCAATGGGACAGATTTTGAACCCAGCTTACATCTTCCTCAACGTCTTTGGACTGACTCTGGTCGCGAAGCTTCAAGCCGAGAAGTATATCAGAAAGTCTGGAATCAACTATACTATAGTAAGGCCCGGTGGTCTTAAAAACGACCCTCCAGCTGGAAATGTAGTCATGGAGCCAGAGGTGAAAGTTAAACTCGTGTTTTGCTCTTTGTGTTTCGTCTAGCTTTTTTGCAGGAACTGATAAAGATGTAACCTTTCAATCTTTGTAGGATACTCTGTCTGCGGGGAGCATATCGAGAGACCAGGTCGCAGAAGTTGCAGTGGAAGCTTTACTTCATGAGGAATCATCTTTCAAGGTTGTGGAGATAGTTGCTCGTGCCGATACTCCACAACGTTCCTACAAAGATCTCTTTGCTTCTGTTAAAGGACATTAACTATATACAAAGCAATCACCACAATGTAATGAGTCTCATGCTCTATTCGAAAACCCTTATTTCTTACGTCTTGAGTACCAAAACACACAGACACATAAAACATACATAAAACACACAAATACATAAAACACATAGATAGAAAAGCTTCTGCGCATAAACCAAGTTCGAGATAACTATTGAGAGAGCTTCATTCAGTTTTATCTCTTCCTCCATTAAGGGTCTTAAGAACCCATTAATGGCGCTTGTTCCCGGTTGCGTGTTCCCATGAGTGCAAGACATGGTTCACGATTTCCTCGACCCCAAGCCCATGCTTCACCTGCAATTGTTTTAGCAGTCAGAGAAGCCTCATTTTGGTTATAAAAGCGATGAATCATATCCGGAAGATGGCGAACCTGAGCAAAGACGAATGGCCCTCCATCACGCATGCGTAGTGCATCCCGTTCCATGACAGATAAGTCGGCCCCAACAGCTGCTGCGAGGTCTGTCTTGTTTATCACCTGCATTTGGAAACATCCACGAGATTCTATCACATCAACTTTAGACTTGATCGAAAAAGTAGTTGTGAGTTGTGAGTTTAAATAACATAAAAGTTTACCAGAAGATCAGCTTGAGTAATTCCAGGCCCGCCTTTACGGGGTATTTTATCACCAGCCGATACATCGATGATATAGATGATGTAGTCGGCTAGTTCTCTGCTGAAATTAGCAGCTAAGTTATCTGCAAACACAAAACTAATCATATTCAATCTATGGACCATAACTATAAAAAAAACTCAAGTGTGGGGGGACAGAAATAAAACCTCCACCGGATTCACAAAGGAGCAAATCAGTCTTGAATAAGTTTGATAACTCCTCAAGAGGACCCAAATTGATACTGATATCTTCACGGATCGCAGCGTGTGGACACCCACCGGTTTCAATAGCCCTAATCCTTTCCTCAGAAAGAGCCCCATTCTTCACCAGAAATTCACCGTCCTCTTTTGTGAATATATCATTTGTCACCTACAACGTCGACAAGATTAAAAGCTTCTTTAGTGACATGTGTAGTTTCACTAAGATCACCTATAACCGGAAAGATTTGCCGCTGATAATAATACTCACAGCAGCAAGACTATATTTGTCCCTCAGGCATCTACAAAGAGCAAGCATCAATGCTGTTTTCCTGAGTGAACAAGAAACAGAATCCAATCAGAACAAAAAAGTTTGACACTTTTGAGCAAAAGAAATGAAACCTGATTAATCATTTCCAAGGAAACCACCGAAGAACATGGAATCCAATCTAAAACATTATCCTAGATTCAACGTTTAGTCCAGAGGTTGTTATTTATTACGCTTTTTCTAATGTAAGACGAACCACAAAACATTACCCTGTACCAACGGGACCGCCAATACCGATAGTAAAAGCTCTTTCAGAGAAGTTACGGTCGTTAAGCGGAGGAGCTCGGCGGCTGAAGTAGCCAGGAGAGTAGATTGGTTCGTGTGAGTGCGGTGCAAGTCCATCGTGGCTATGATACACCTTCCCGTCCGTACCCACCCACGACGTCTCCCCATCGCCGCCGTCCGTTTTCCTACTTGACAAGATAAGATAAGATAGTTTAGTAGCAGAAAGACCAAAACTATACGGAGGGAAAACCAAGGGAACTCGAACTTGTGGCCTTGCTCGTGATCGTGATGATGATGATGGTCGTGTGACGCCATCTCCAAGAGACTAGAGGATCTAAGTGGTGTTGACTTTTGACGTGCGCTACTCGGCGAGAGTGATCTTGAACACACAAAAGAAGTAAGAAGAACCTTTGAATCTCCAAAGTGATTGGAAAAGATTCTACCTTTTAATCGGTTGCTTAGAATGACTGACGTACCCCTGTCCTAAGCTGATAAGAATCTATCATCTATCTGATTGTCGGATTTTGGAATCTTTGGTTAAAATGGTATCAGAATATGATAAATATTTCATTCGCTTTTCAACTGTACATTTGAAGTCTTACGTTGTTGAAATTGTGAAATTTAATTATTTTGAGAAACAATTTAATGAGTATGGATTCGTAGTGATACGTGCTCCGATTTATCAGAAAGAAAAACAACAAATAAATTAAGAAACAAGCAAAAAGGTTTTTTTCCATAAGCAAGAAGAAACAAGAACCACAAAATCCAGAGAAAGTGGAGTTTAGTTCCATGGATACGCCTAAAATATTGATAAACAAAAATATCCGAGAGAGAAAAAACACGAAAGCAGCAGATAGCGACGATTCTAGCCCCAAACAAAAAAGATAAAGAAGTCATCAATCAGAGAGACCCTTTTACATGAACAAGTTGGGTTTGGAAGCCTTGTAGGTGGTCTTCAACTTCCTGCTTGGTGGTCTAACCTTGCGGAACACCAAGGGGAACTTGATTTTACTGTTGTGGAACTGTTTGGTGCTCTCCCTCTTGCACAGGGCGGCAGGAACAGTTGCGGTCTTAATGATCTGGATGCATGGGAACCTGACACGGTGTCGGGATGCCATCTCCGTGTACATCTGCTCCACGGCTCCGTTCAAGGTGGTGTCACGGTACTCCTTGTACATGTTGTGGTACCCAGTTCTGCTCTGGTACCTCAACCAGATTCCGAAATTCTTGATTGTTGTCGGGTTCTTCTCAAAAATCTGCAAACAGTTTGGTTATGAAGTATAATCAGTAAAGAGGATGCAAACGAACATTTAAAAACAAACCATCTAAACTCAAGAGAAAAAACATAACATTTCGTTCCAGCTCTGTCTAACTTCGCAATGAAAACGAATTCGATAATCAAGGAAGAGACTTTGAGCAATCTAAGCTTCTAGGTAGATGACATTAAAGAGAGATGCTGAAAGGTTAACTTAGTCAAGCTGTCTGAGACTGCATAAAAACTCAAGCGTTATATAAATCTTTCAAACCACAGACGATTTTAGTTTTAAAGCTGCAAACTTTACCAAAAGAAATGACTAAACTAAGACGCCAAATTTGAAAATCTACTAATCTAATTCAACAAGTACACAATCGACTCAAAGGTTTCCTAACAAAATGATGAGTCTATCACAACTTCAGATCGACCAGCGAGAGTATCATTCCACAAGATGAGAAATGAGAAAAGTATGTACCTCGTTGATCGCAAGCATCTGTCCATTGCTCTTCTTAACCTTCTTCAGCTTCCTCAAAAAGTACCTAAATCCAGATAACAGCTTATTGTTAGACCAAAGTTTATGTAATAGCAGCCAAAAGAAGAAGAGAGGTAAAAGTGATTTACTAACCAGAACTTGGACTTGGCACGAACCTCGTTCGTGGCCCAAAGCTTCATCCGGTAAATCTTAGGCTGCACATCGTTCTCTGTCGGGAGAGCTCTTCCCACAACCTGGTACTGGTGAAACTGCCAAGGAAAGACAAAAGCCGAAGATCAGATTCGACTAAGCAAACAAATGGAGACATTTTGAGATCGAGAAGGGATCGAGAGTGAGAGCTTACCCTGAAAGCACCCATTTTTCGTCTCGAAGGAGGCAGTGCGGTAGAAACCTCAACCAATATAAGCGGCTAGGGTTCTTCTTGTTTATAAATGAGCGTATCCCCGAAACCCTAATAGCTAACTGAAATCATAAAGCCCAATGGGCCGATAACCATAGAACGTTGTCTTGAACCCATCCGAAATTTGGTTATGTCCCGTCGTGTTCAATTTAATGATTTATTGTTCCCTCCATATTTCCGGCTTGTTTTTGTAATTTGTATAAACATAATTCATTTGTATATTAAGTAGGTGGTAAGATTTGGATGGTTGAAAATTTGGTGTATCGGTTGAAGCTAAAGATCAAGATTTAGTATATTTTAATGGACTCAAAGATCCACACTAAATCCAAGTAATGTTATAATGTCAATGTTCATAAAACTTATGTTAAGAAAGTTGTCCAATGATTTGATTTTGTATTGGATTTTGGTAGATTTAAAAGGTATATTCAAATTATTAATAAACCAAAAGTTTAAACATTGGACTCCTTCACTTCTTTCATACTTACGTCATTATATGTATCTCCTAAACCATGATTCGCTTCTAACATTTTGTAGTGATAATTTCACTTTTTAATACAATAAAAACATATATACCATTATCCTGATCAATTCTTTTTATATAAAAAAATTTCTTATATTATCTATATATATATATGATATTTGAAATACAACACAAAAACCTAAAGTAAAATTTTTAATATGGAAGAATCAAAGGAAATATTATAATATCAATGGAGTTCTCAAGAAGCCAAAACTTTGATAAATTTATCTTAAGATGGTGTTGATGGGTTTGTGACATTGTGTGCTGTTAATGTATATTCAACAAACTGATGATAGAGATATAAATATTATATGTTCTCAATCAAACAGATATGGGTGTCTCCTCAACACTAATAAAATTCAAATCAAGATTTTGAAGGCAAAATATTTAAATTGTCTTGTACATCTTTGCTTCAGTTATGGGTTTGGATAAGATTAAAATTATTATAAACAAATGATCAATTTGGTTGATTCATAGGAACCCACTTGTTTAACCTTTAATTCCACTTATTTGGCTCAAAGGTCATTGAATTTTATCAATCTTTACTAAATTATTAAGATATCAAAATCTATTGTAATACACAAACTAATAATATTCATTCAAAATTTAGCATTGTGGTATACATAAGTTTGTCTAAAAAACATATGGGTATATATATAGGTTGATATCTGTGTTTATTTATTTCATTTCGTTAGTAATTTCTCTATTATAAAATTTTAGATAAAATATTAAATTTCTCTATTATAAAATTTTAGATAAAATATTAAAAACGATTTTTTAAAATAAAATTTTCAATAGAAATACATTTCTATCAATTATCAAAAAGACTGCAGAACTTAAAGAGAAAACATTTATATAAAATTTAAATCTGCATAGAAACTTATAAAGTATCTGATAAAATAAAACAAAGACTTTTTAAAAAACATCTAATATTATGGGACAGAAAAATATTATTTCTGCAACTCATTATAGTACAAGTGAAGTCTCGAATTACAAAACAATTTTATCCAAAAGCTGCCTATCTCCCCTGTTGTTTAGTCTCTCTTTGGCTACAATATCAACACACACACAAAACGACGTCTGCATATAGTAAATCAATTCTAAACCTAAACCAATATATACCAAATTAAGAATTATGGAATACATAAGAAAAATACCTATTAGATTAAAAGATAAAGATCCAAATTATTCGTGAACTGGTTTTTGAGTTGGATCTTCGGATCCAAGTAAAATGTCCAAGCTTATTACCGGACTTCAAGAGAAACTCCATCAATAACAATAAATAAATAGAGTTTTAAAATATTGTTTTATTAGTATTTTAATATAATTTATTTTTATAATTAATTTTCTTTTTTTAAATGGTTAATCTAATTAGAAAATAACATCTCTAGATACAAGTTTTCATAATTTCGCATCATGGAGATTAGTAAGGATTGCTTCTTTTTCTTTTTTTTAATTGAATAAATTAAAAATAACTAATCGTGAAACGTCATGTGTATGTGGATCTCGCAAAATAATGCAAACTATGTTAATTAATTAGCAAGTAAAAACAACGGTATTTTATATTTTGGTGATACTTACATCATATTTTTCTTTAAACAATTTTCCTAAATTATGGCTATAAAGATGACCTGTGATATTATTTTTGTTTTTTTATACTTTTCTTTTTTTTTAATTGGTTTTATTAATGAATATCTACTCTGATGGATAGAGCTGCTCTGTGAATCAAATTAAACTATCTGACCAAGAAATAATTAACAAACTGAACATATCAAATTCGTTATAACTTCACTGGGACAAAGAAAATGACAAAACAGAAAGTTAAGAACAAAGACATATGTGCTCTCAGATGCAATAATACTCTGGGGACACTCGGAGGCGCACATCACATAGAGATAGAGTAATAAAATCAGACTCGTGAACAAGAAAAAAAAAAATCCAAATCAATTCAATGATAGGTCTGGGTACGCTGCGACGCGCCTAGACAAGAACACCGTACATCCGTCCTTTGGCGATATCGTGGGGCAGTACACGATATCATCGCAGCCGTCGGATCGAAGCCTCTTGAAATCCAAAAGCGTCGAGAACATCGCGATGAAGAGCACGAGGTGGTTCAGGGCGTAACGCTGGCCCACGCATTGATGGGCGCCCCATCCAAAAGCAAGAAAGTTGCGTTTGAAAACCTGATCCTCTTTCCTGGTCTCGCTAAACCGGTCTGGATCGAACCGCTCCGGTTCAGAAAACCCTTGAAACGAGGAGTCGAAAACGGAGGGAAAGACAATGGTACCTTTTGGGATAGTGTACGATTTCGTGAGAGGGTAATCTATAGCAGCGACGTGTGGGACCATAGTCGCCGGAGGCCGGTACCTCACAACCTCACGCGCCACGGAGAGCGTGTACTTCATCTCCGCGAGCTGGTCGACGGTGATCAACGCGTTGGACTCAGGCGACCATATGCTTCCAACTTCCTCCCTCACTCTTCTCAGTACGTCCGGGTCCGAATCAAGCTGCACCACTGCCCAAAGAAGCGATGACGTGGACGCGTCCTGTGCGGCGAAGAGAAAATCAAAGAGGAATCCGCCTATCTCTTCGTCTCTAGAGTGCGGCGGCGCCGGATTACCGGATTCGGTCTCCGCGACTATCGGCTGCATCCAGAAATCTATTAGACACGTAGGCTCTTCCCCTGCCGCCATCCTCGCTTTCGATTTTCCCGCGCATACGGCGAGTATGTTCGCCAGCCTCTTCACTGCCATGCAAGCATCGTGGAACGCAAACCCTGGGAGGTCGAAAGGTAGCGTCATGGTTCCGAGATTGAAGATATTGTAATCCGTACGGAACCTATCTCTGGCTTCCTCGTCAAGGTAAGGTCCGACGAAAACCGTTTGGGAAGTTTCGAGGTTTAGGTCACGGACGAGATTTCGCAACGACACCGGACCGGAGAAACTTTCCTCCCATTGACGTAAATGACGGAGGATAATTAGTTGCATGAGATCAGAGTATGTGGAGAGTGCCTTGGGGGTGAAGTTTGGTGCAATTTGGCGGCGGACGGACTTGTGATCGTCTCCGAACATGTAGATGAAGTTGTGGTCACCGAATAGCCTCTTGCCGAAGGGATGTCCGACGAAGTGGAAGGCATCAGGACGAACGTTGGTGAAGATTTGATGGGAGAGCTCTGTGTCTCTGATGTAGACGATAAATCTTCCGACTAGGTAGTTGGCGGAGAGGCCAGGAGAGTTTCCCGCTAACGCAGATTGCTTGTACCAGAAGGAAGTGGGATCACGGACGACTGAAATGGCGTTTCCGATGATCGGGGGGACGAAGAGAGGGCCAGGGAGGTTACCTTTCTTGCGAAGGTAAGAGAGTTGCTCGAGGAGAAGGAAGAGAAGTAATGCTGAGACTACTATGTATGGTGCGAGAGAGGCTAAAATGGAAACAGAGATAACCATCTTTCTTTTCCTTTGTTTGGCGAATTGTATATTTATGATGATATTCATGAGCCTCGAAAGCTGAGTTATATACACGACATGTACAATACTGTATGTCAGTAATATATTGTAACTATCGACCACGACGCATGCAATTATTTTGAATGGCAACATGTTTGTTGTCCACCAACACGTGTGTGAGAACCAAAACTACATCTCTCTAACTCCACCATTCCGAACCTAAAAGTAATAACGAGGATGCAACGAGAAAGTGGAAATAAGTTTTACAGCAACTGTTAAGATTAGCCTTTATCTATATATCTAAATCTCTGTACTTTATTTAACGGTTTGTTTCCTAAGAGTAGGGTGTACGTGCATTCGGTCCAATTCAGTGCTGGACAAAACATTATAATAAATTAAATTAACATTATATATTTAATTTGGTATATTTTAATATATCACGTTTCATTAAAGTATTAATATTTGATCAATTTTGTTAATTTGATTAGGTTTTATAAATTTTGAGTCCAGTTCTAATAATTTGATATATAAATTATTTAGATTTTTTTTTTTTAATTTCACTTCGGATTTTTGAGAATTTTGACTAGCCCTACATCAATAGTCTCCAACTCATTTTTTGTATTGAAATTTAAAATGTTCACAATAAATCAAAGTAGTTTACAGAGGTATAATAATAGATGAAATAATTTGGAAACTTAGCTTTATACGAGATTATATTTTAAATATACCTTTTTAATATTTTGACCCAAATTATCTAATTTGAATGCTTATAGCTATTCTAAATCTAACTAAATTTTAAATAAAACAGTAATAACTAAGTGTTTTAAAAAAATCAACAACATTCGGATTCTTTCTCTTATCAAAAATAAAATTATTTTGATAAAAAAGAACACCACATTGTATTACCATCTCTTCTGTATTATATCTTATGGACTATTTTTTTTTCATCATCACTAGAAATGTATAAAGACCAAATAATATAGAAGGAAAAGAGTCTGAAAATAATATATACAAAAACGTATTAGACCTATCAAGCCAATGATACAATTTTAGAAAAGAAAACAAGTTGTTTTCTTTGCATCTTTCTCCTATATTAGAGTATGATTATCCCAAAGACTCATTTAAAGGCTATTAAATTTTTTAAGATATTTTAAGTAGTAAAAGTGAATAAACAATGGTCTCTTCGTTGTTTAAATAAGTAATTTTGTTTATATTTTCTTATGTAGGTTTCACTATTAAAATATAATTTTCTTTTATTTTTAATTACAAAAACAAATTAAGAAATCTTTATTAGTAACTGAAATAATGATGCTCTAGTGTTCTGGTTTAAGAGATCTGGCTCAACAATAGAATCCCAAAACACGATTTCATATTTATAAAGGACAGGTTAGCAACTAGCGACAGTTATAGATGAATGTTTATTATTCGGATCCAACTTGAAATCAAAATCTCACATATTTTTGGACTGCAGTTTGGTGTTTTCTTTTTCTCTCATAATTCCATTACACTTTCATCAACTTTTTAAAATATTGTGATATAGGTTCTACCTTCTTCCAACTAGGCTTTGGTTTATTTTCTGTTCGTCAGGCTCAGTTTGTACTTTTAAAAATTTCCTTATCAAAGAGGAAGAATAAAGGAATAAATTAGTTTTAAAAATTAACATGTATTTATCTTAAACATATATTTATTAATTTTGAATTTTATTTTAGTTATTAGAATTTATATTTTTATAACTAAAATCAAGATAAAAGTGTCTGATCACATCAATAAAGTACAGTTTTTAAAAATAAAATAAAAAAATATATTTTCCAAATTAATCATAAATGGAGTATTTTTCAAATTGTCCCATAATAATATGTGGTGTTTTCTTGTTTTTTTACTTGAGTAAGTGTACAATTATATACGTTTTAAAAACAGAATTTCTTTATATGTTTTCAATTATAATAATGTCTTTTTGCCCTTTCAAAGAAATCACACATATATATATATATATATATATATATATATCTTTTTTTCTCAACACAAGGAAATCACATATATATGACTCTAATATTTGTTGTCGTATATCCTAAGATGATTATATTATCTCTTGTCGTATACATAACCAGCATGTTTAATTAATTAGTTGATAAATGTAACTATTTTTTTGATGCAATTAACTTTTTAGATTTTTTTGTTGTAGGTTGATAATATGTCATAGTCGTATTACTATCAATGTTTGTGTTTACCATATTGTCCACGAATGTGTTCTCTACTAAGATATGATTTATGTGGTGTTTCTGTTATACATAAATGTATCTGACATAAAAAAAATACATAAATGTTTTATGTATATGGTCCATGAATACATATGAATGTACACATACATAGAAGGTCCATCTAAGTGTGTCTTATACATATATGGTCCATGAATGTATTTTTCGACGCATTATGGACTTATGGTCCTCTCCTTTTTGTTTCATTTTAGCCCCCTATTTTGTTCTGACTTACTCCATCATGCATGTATAGTAACCAAAGACTTTATTTTACCTTTTATTTAGTAATGTGTAGTATTTAACATGGGAAGGGTGCGTTTAATATATAATAAGTTATAGTTAATAATACATATGGGTGAAATGTTTTGGCCCATAAAAAACTAATATATAGTGCACAATCCAGACATATACTTCAAACAGCGCCGGCTTAGAAGCAAAGCAGGTGAATAATCACAATCTTGAAAGTATATTTTTAATAAATGCTTGATAAAGAAAAATATTCGAAGAACCCAATTAAGGAAACCGGGGGAGAAGCCGTCCATGACTCCATGATCGTATGTTGTTTGATAAGTACTTTACATTAGCAAATGGCAAGAACGTACGCGCCAACCAAATTCTGTTGAAGACTTAAAGTTGTGAATTCAAACTTTCTTTTTTTTCAAGTGTTTGTCAACTGCATTTCATTTTGTGTTACGTTCTATCAATTTATTTTGAGTTAACATAATGTTGCAAGGTAATGTTATTTTATTTTAATCAAATTATCAGTAGTAGCAATGATAAAAACAAAAAAAGAAGAAGAAGGGTAAATGATCTATTTCCCACTTTGTATACCACCAGATGTTTCCCGAAGTATGGACTATGGGCTCGTTCTCTTATGAAATTATATGATATATATAAATGATTATAAAACTTTTTATAAATATTTTTAACCATCTTATAAGAAAAATGATTTAACATGATTAATT
>KE154621.1:131054-146615 GCA_000411075.1 Sisymbrium irio | reverse complement strand
AATACTCTCACATGATGACATTTGTGATTTTGAATTCATAAAACATATTTTTAATAATTTTGAAATAGTATAGTTAATAATTTGATATATTATTTAATTAAATAATCTATTTTCATTTTAATATTTGTGCAAATATAAATATAAATATAAATAAAAATTATTAAATTTTTATTTATGTTATCGGAAAATTATATATAAACTAAATTTACGGATCGCGTGGAACTATTTTTAGTTGGTATATATTGTAGGGTATATATAATGACGTCTCAAGTTACGTGCAGCGCAATTTATCTGGATAGATTCGATGTTATACAAGTTTGGAAGGCAAAATCCATTTACGCAATTAGAGAAGACTCATTTTTTTTGATCCAAAGTCTGAGATTTAGGAATTAGGGACTTTTAGGGTTTAATCAAATGGAGAAGAGGAGTAACGATTAATTAAACTAAAGTGTAAATTAGAAAGAATTAATGTCATTTTACTTTTTTGTTTGAACTATTAGTGACGTCTAAATCATGGTATCAAACTATCAATTTTGAGTGTTCAAATATTTAATTGGTATTCAAAAATATATCAAATATTTTTCAGATAATGTTAAAAATCTGTGTATATTTTTGGCAAATAAAATTAATATTAGATATGTTTTGAATGTTTACTGGTTTTTAGTGTTAGGTTTTGGTTTTTATATTTTAGATTTTAATGGATCACAATTATTATTTTACAAAAAAAAACTAAAATATTAAAAGAAGGAAAATGTGAATTTTTAAAAAGACCCTAAAAACATAAATGGAATATTCAAAAACTGGTTTCTTTATTTTATATAATTTTTTTCTCCAAAATCTATTTCAAAAGCTGCTACCAATCAAAATCATAATAAGTATATTAATTAGTCGGTGACTGGTGATCTATTACTGCTCTAAAACAACTAAAGCATCCTCAGATCATTTGTATTAACAAACTCTTTAATTCCCGAACTCCAGATTTTTTTTTTTTTCACTTTTTTAATAAAAAAAATTAATAAGTGGATTTATCGCGGATCTCTACATGTTATAGAGTCTGTAGAATAATATTAACACGGGTTCACTTCAACGAATCATAGTCTTAACTATAGTAATATAATATTAATTTGTTTTTTTGAAAGTCGCGTGAACCTCGTCTTTGAATGAGATCCTTGCTGCGGGTGTTCTCAATGTAGGTGGAAAGCTACAGTTAGAAATAAAGGAAACAAATGGTTAAAGAAACACGTCAATCATTTACGATTGTTTAGGTAATCGACGTCTCTTACCATATCGCTTACCAGATATCTAAAGAGATGTTATTCACCGCACAATATATTGTACGTTGTTCAATCTGTATGGTTTAAGTTATGCACAAAATGTTGTGTTAATGGACATGATATGTGTAAATCATGTTTATATATTTTAAAATTTTGGTGTTATACTATTAGCATTTTCATTAAAATCGAATAATATTTAATTATTATTTTAAAATAGTTCATTAAATTTTATTATTATTCAAAAGTAAATAATTTTATGAATATATAAACCGAGTCATTAGAAATAGTTTATAATAGAATCCAAAATATATTACAGAAATGTGACAATTGATAAATGTAAATTATTAGAAATTGTATCAACTTTCAAATTCTGGAAAAAAACATTTAACTTAAAAATACGTTGTTATTAGTTTGATTGTTAATAACATTCTTGTAAGAGGAACTTTAAATCTGCTCCTCCAACATTTTGTGAACATAATCAACCAGTGGAGAGACCCAGGTTTACATCAATCAGAATATAATTTAATTATCTATATTATTGAAATAGAAATATTTTAGAGAATATCTATTTATATGTCATATTATATAATATACCACTGAATATTAATGATTTTACTTAAAAAATATTAAACATAGTTATGAAAATTAAATATTATTAAATATGTATCCAAATAATTTTAGAATAATGAATATCATTTTCCTAGTTAATTATGTATGGAACTAAGTGGGGATTATTGGTTAATGTATTTTACTGAATTTAAAAATCTAAATAAAATTCAGTGTTATTAGTTATGTGGGTTTCAAATCAATGTTAAAATAATGTGTTATTAGTTTTATGATTTCTAAATCCTAACTAAAATAATGTGTTATTCAATTATATGAATTTATTAATTGATTTGATTTTACCGTGGATTTAAGTGGATTTAGATGAAATTTTTTGTTAAAAATACAAAGAGTAAAATCTGAAGGAAAATTCTCATATTTGAAAATATTTTACATATTAAATTTAAAAATCAGTATATTCCGTCTAGATTTATAAATTCCATACAGATTTCTAAATCAACTAAAACCACATAAATCAATTACACCTCTAAACTACATAGCTGTATTTCAATATCTCAACATAAAGATAAACACGATTACGTGTCCCTAAAAAAGGATAAGCACAACTAATCTGGCGACCACTTTTAATATTTTAATATGATAGATTAGATTGTTATAATAATAGATCAAATTTAGTTGCCTATTTTTAAAAGGAAAAAATTTGTTGCGTAGGTTCTTCAATATACAATATACATAGAAGTGTTACAGAACTTTATAAAATACGGACGGTGTTATAAAAATCTAAAAATTAAATAAAAAAATGTTTAGTTTTCTTTTGTACTAAGAAAAACGTTTAGATTGGTTTGTAACTTTGTATTAACTGCTAACACCTACTACCTACAAGGCTACAACCAACTATGTGAGCAATAAAATAAGGGCCCTAAAATCAATGCTCTTTCACTGGCTCCGGCCATTGTGTGGTCCTTAAACAAAATCCATGATACTTAACATACTATACTTATTATCACACAATTGATCTATTTTAAATGAATTTCAACACTTGTATCGTTATAGTTGACTGTTAAAGTCTTGTCGCTCTAATATAATGTGCTTGAGGATCAGAATTTCAAGATCTCTTTATCTAATCATAGCAGGTTTTCTTTATATACATATACATGCTCTATACGAAGTCATGAACAAAAATGATTCACGGAGCAAACATATCGAAGAATCTTTTTTCTTTCCGGGTTCAAGAAGATTCTTTTTCTTGATATCCTGTCTTTATCCGTTTATTTTACGCTTAAGAATCAACGTCGCTGACATTTATTTAACTCATTTTCATTGTGCTTACGTGATTACAAAATTATATCTTTTATTCAAATAATTGGATTACAAAATCATATTTTTTATACAAATAACTGCAAAACGTTCACTTATTCTTCTTTTGACTAGTTGGCTCAGGGTTGAAGTATCTAAAGCACATTACAACTTTGTCAAGAAAGAATCACATTACAAGTTTTCTTTTAATTCTAACAGTTTTGCATATTGATTTTGATCTCTCGATTTTCTTCTTCTTTAGAATACATAATTACCTTTCAACTTTGAAGAATCACTTGGAATATAACGTGAAGAAAATTCAGCAAAATAATAGTTTGTATATTGGGGTAATATAATATGTATATAGAAGTCATTCAACGTTATTAGCTTAGATAAGAGTTCAGGTTTGAAGAGAACTCTATATCTTTCAGACTACACAAGTTTAGAAGTTTCTAGACAATTTTTCCTCATCAATCTTGAGAATTGTTTAGAATAAGGGTGATCATGCAACGGATAAACACCATTTTTCAGTAAGAAACTTTTTGATACACGAAACGAACTTTATATACTTGTATTTAACAAAAAAAATACTTTAAATAATATAGTATGTATTGTGTTATAATATAGGTAATCGTTGCAAATAAATGGCAGCAGTAAGTTTTGAGTAATTACGATAAGGGATATCTTCCTGCTGACACAACAACAACTATTTTATTATAGGAAAACTACTAAATTTTTTCTTAACATTTATATCATTACCTCAAATGAAAATATTTTTGACGACAAAAATTGAAACAAACACCAAAGAATAAGAATCTCAAATACAACAGGAATGATTGAAAAGTTTCTTATTGTCTAAAAGTTTTGCTAAAAATGTCTGCAAGGTGGTCAAGTCTACATGAGCAGGGTCAATGAATTTATCAACAATTTCATCAGACACAAAAAGGACGGTTTTAAATATTGATATATTGGTGATGGAATGTGAAAGAGAACGAGTTTAGCAGCTGTTGATTCTATGAATAGCGGCGGTAATCCTTTCAAAATCTCTCTCCTTAAAAATATATTATATTCTCAAAATCCTTTCAAAATCTCTCTTTCTAAAAATAAAAAAAATAAAAGAAACACCTACGGTCCAACTTGTAAGGACCAGGGCCATCAGGCTACTCCTAGCCCAAATAGGTAATCTGTATCTCGATCAAAAACCACAAACAGTTAGCAGGTTTAACTTCAAACGCCAAAGAACCTTATTACAAAGGAAAAGGAAACCAAACGAAACAGATTATGCGTTGCATCAGCTAGCTCTTTCCCGGTAAAAGAAGATATATTCGAGCCCAGACCGATGTCAATTTGTAACCATGGTAAGCCGTAAGGATAGCATAGGAAACTTTAGTAGTGTGCACACATGAGGTGGAAGACGTAATCAACAAGCATTCGCATTACCTCAAGCTGCCCAAATCTCGAGCTAAGCCTAGTGGAAACGATTCAAATCAGATCAGCGAAAGCAAAGTGAAAACCAAACAGCTCCTTGATGCTTAGCTACAACACTCTTGTCTGATTCTTGGTTGAGTTTGAGCCAATTACACCATCTCTATTCCCAGAATATACACTTTCCTAGTTTCCTCTAAGACGTAATTATGTTGCTCCAGTGTTGTGTGGTTATGTATCGGTTCTATCTAAGACCCACAATGTGATTGATCAAAACGTATCGCATTCGACCATTAATTACAGTAGACCATAAAAGACTTTCTCATCTCTAGTTAGATAGAATCGATACATAACCACACAACACTGGTCTGGAGCAACGGTATATATTCCCGGTCTGCCAATACATATTCCTACCATTCAGGTAAATATAAACCGGGACAATAATCTAGAGGAAAACCAATGCGAGAAGTAGAAGGAAAACCGGAAACACAAAACCAATTCTACTAGACCCAGAGAACCAAACCTTGACGTCATCAATCACAGGCCCACACAAGGAGCTCATATCGTCCGTCCTCGTATTGTAATAAACGCTGTAGAAGGCAATCCTCGTACGGTCTGCCTTCGCCGTGAAGTTCAACTCCGATACTTGGAAACTCGAGCTCGCTGCCGCCATGTAGTGAAAGTTCTGCGCTTGATCGCCGGCAAACGCCATCACCGCCAGAGGTTCCTTACACTTGTCGCCTGCGTGGCCCAACGAGAAAGACATCTTGTACGGGACGTTGGCCTTTGTCTCAACCATTTGAGAGATTATGCCTTCTTTGCCCGACAGAAGCTCCATCGCTCGCTTTCCCTCAGGGACCGAGAAGTGGTCAGAGTCAATAAACCGGACTGCCCGGTTTGATTCGACGGTCCAGCCGGGAAGAGAGGAGGTTTCTTCGTCGAGGTTTGTCGGAAGCAGAACACCTAGGGTCGTGTTTCTGAACATCCATGGACCTTCTTCAAAATCTCCATTAATCACTGCATTGCCTGTTTAAATACAACATTTATGGCGGGAAACGGATTTTGGTTCTATTGGGGTAAAATTAAAACAAATAAAAATGTAGGGGCTAGTTGTGAAAACATGTTATTTACTTTATGTTTTATCTCTTTGAAGTGGTGCAACAAGAGAATGTTACCTTTGGGTTTATCAGGAGTGAAGAGCTTTTTAACGGCGATGTCGTCGATGATTGGGCCACAAGTAGGATCATCCTCCATGCCAGGATTCCCAAAAACCAACCGGACGCGATCCACAACAGCTTCAAACGCCCATGCATAGGGGTCCCACCCTTGAACGCTGTAAAGTGTTTGCAGGTCAATGTTCTGGGACGCGATCGGTTCATCGGAAGCCACCGAAATGTTCAGCGATTCTAGCTGTGCACACGTGCGGGCGGCACTGAACGTGACGGAGTAGACCGAACCTTTCTCCAGCGTCAGTTCTTGGCTGATCTCAGCATCATTTCCTAATCTCACCGCGTGGCGTCCCTCAGGAACGATCAAGATCATACCGCCTTGTTTTTGACCGGACTTTATTAGCTCCACCGTGCCGTCAGATCGCCAGCTAGGGATCTCGGTGGCGTCCTCAACCATGACATCATCAGAGAAACCCTTTGACGGCGGAGTCTCGAAGTCGCCGTTAACCACTAAGCCTGATATGAAGATTAATCACGACGTTCGTTTCACTAGTTCACATAAATTATTACAAACAGTGTTTTTAAGTTTCGAAACTATTAATTATTTTCTTTTTTTACAAAACAAACAAAATCTTACAACTGTACTAGTATATAATTTATGAAGGAAAACAGGGATAAGTACGGTAATTAATTAAAAGTGGTGTCAGAAAATATGATATGGGATGTAGATGGATAACAATCAGTTGGTCCCCTTCATAACAACGATATTTCATCTTTTATGTCCACTTTTAGGCCTTACATTCTCTCGAGAATCTTTAATCTAGAACAAATTATATCCTCCGAATTTTATTCTCTCTCTCACGCATTTCTCGTGAGTTCACACATTTATCAGGCTTGGGTCTATTATTTATCTGTAGATTTAAAGGATAAAGGAAAAATATCAGACAAACTATTAAAAAAGAAATGAACAGAGAAACAAAAGTAAAGAGAAGACACGAGAAGTGAACCGTTTCATCTCTCGGGTCCACGCATTAACTTTGCTAATCACGCACATTCGTATGAGTTATGTATATGTGGTCTTGTGTCTACATTTTACGAGTACCCTTTTCCTTAGGGCAGGTAAATAACTAGCAGAATTTAAGGAATTGGTTGTGCTACTGTTAGTTAGTTTTCTAAAAAGTTAAGACAAATAAAAATAGTTTTGAGTGCTGAAGATTTGAATTGAAGACAGCGGGACTTATGGAGTAGCGGAGGGATTTTCTATTCTTTTACCCTAGATGACCCTAAAGCTTTTGTTTGCTTTTTATGACTGTGATGGCTTAAAATAAGAATAACTAGATTTTTATCCCAAGTAGTCAAAGAAGGCAAAATAATCTTAGTACTACGCAACAGAGGACTGAGAAGAAGTGAGATTGGGGTAAAACCTTAAAACCAAACTAATACGATAACTTTTTAGTTCCTTATACGGATCTGTACGTAACCGATTTTAGAGAATAAGAATCAGGTAATACAGGCCACGGTGAATCCTCTGTTCTTGAAACAGATAGTAAACAAAAACCAATCATGCTTTCGTCAACCCATTAACACTGTGATCAATAAAAAGTCTAACCAACCAAGAAAATTGATGAGACTGTGTGACGATGTGAGTAAAGAACAGCGTACCGTCTTCCACCGGCGAAGTTTTTCCGTCGGAGGCTTGGACGACGACCGAGAGACCAAGCAGAAGCATGAGAATGGAAACCGACTTGCGAATATTGTTGTTGTAGAGCACCATCTCTCTCTGTGTGACAGTGAAAGTGTTTCTGTGTGTTCTTTTTGGGCATTGTGAGCAAGTGAAGTGTCCCTTTTTATTATAAATCCACCCAGCTGTTCTTTTTGTTCTATTCTTTTTTTCTTTAATTTACATTCAGAAAAATGAAATATTAGCTAAATAAAAAAAACCAGTCCATTGAGATCGAGAAATAAATCCATTTTGGGACCCTCTTGACCACAAACCGCGTCATGGTCGTATTCATTGGTCTACATGACAGTGGCTTACTTAGGTTCTCTCATATACTCATATACATTAAAATATTGACCAATAACAACATTTCCTTTTTCGTAAGACACGACGATGAGAACTGCGTAGACAAAAAAGAGGAACAAGTGGGTAGGCCTTTGTTGCAACATCTTTTAAAGATTAGAGAAGGACGTCCTTTTAGATATTGAGGAAAAGTGTTTCGTTTCAGAGACGCTCAATGTAATGCGGTGAAATGGTGAATTGAGTGATTCGGAGAGCCAATGAAGATTTTCAACAAGGTGAAAACAAGAATGAAGTGCTAATAAGTTAGAGAAACATTATCACTAGATGTTCAGAGCCACATTATTTCTTAGCAGAAACGTGGCTCACACTGCTCAAGCAAAACCGTGAATCCTGATATGGATTCTCTCTCTCATATGGTTGACGTTTGAGATTTTCATCATAACTCTTTTCCGCTGCTGTTTCGTGAGGCTTGCGGCATTTGAATGGTGTGACTCGAACGTTTCCAAATATAATTTTTATTTGGTAAGTGTAATCTTAGATCATGGTAACCCTAAAATTATTTTATGTTTTAGTCACATAAACGAAGAAGCTTGGGCAGCTTAGTTCCTGTACGCTCTCACCTTGCTATAGAATAATCTAAACTGTCTACTTCTAGGCAGATTTTGCATGACTACATATAATTAAAATGTATAACATTCCTAATACCCATGAATGCATTACTGAAAATAACATAAAGTGGAATCGAAGCTCTTTCTCACCATTTTGGTAAAATCATGATACCCGCTATGTAGTTTGTAAGAAGATATGTTTATTTTGAAATATCTCAATCATTTCTTCTTCTACTTAAGTTCACCACATGGAGCAGATGTATTTATATGATGCTCTAGCTATGGGTGGCGAATATGGTTCTGAGTCGAATTGATGTCTGTTGTGACTGCTCGATTACTTTAATAATTTTTTTTCATCATTTGGTTGATCAAAGTCTACTAACAGTTGTGTTATAATTATCCAAAAGATAAGCCAGTCTGCAAGTGCCCAGTAAGCCTTTGGAGATGGTGGCAAATGTTATGAGTAGTAGATATTAAAACCAAATGCAAATCTACCCGAAATAGCATATAAAATGAGGGTAACTTGTATATGGATCTATATTGTTTATATGTGTTGAGTTAGTGAGTATCCCTCTTCTAATCACCAATTCTTGAGTAAACAAACGCTACACGATAAAGAAACTGGCTCAGCGTTACTCACAAACGAAAAAAGCGCAACACTTGCAATAAGCAAAACAAGATATTAGAAAGAAAAAAACTTGTGACGGTATTTATCTTATTGAAAGAGAATCGCTACAATAACTTTCACAATCATCAAAAAAAGAGCAAACTAAGTTTATGTGATAGAATTACACAAAAACATACTAGTAACCGCCAAAAGTAGTATGATTCCCCTTTGCCAGCCAAATTTCATTTCTTCCCTAAAACCAAAAGTATTCATTCATTCATTCATCATTACAATCAAACTAACACAAATTCAATAAAAGGAAATGTAATAGAGACACACAAAAACACTTACTTATTACTTGTCATTCGGTCAGTCGGTAGACCTACCAAGAAGATTTGGTAATACCCATCAATTCACCTTTATTGGCTAACCCACGGAAACAGATACGAGACATCCGAAACAGCTCCGTCACTGAACGAGACCGACCAGTGAACACACATCTGTTTCTTATCCGCGCAAACGCACTGTTCCTCGGCAGCTTCGACAGCTTGTAACGATTCTTCTCTCTCATTTCGCTGGGAAGCTCCGGATCTTTGCACAAGGCCTTGTACAGTTTCCTTCTCAGTTCGAATCTCGCCGCCAGCAATCTTCGTTTGTGATCCGCACTGTTTCGCTTCACCCCTTGCTCCGTCCCGCTATGTTTCGACGCCTGTTTCGTAACCGTCGTCGTGATCTGTCTGCCTTGGGTTTGACCCATGTTGACCACGGATCGCCATTTCTGCGATTGAGACAAGGAACGTTGACAGTAGGATGATACGTTGGTCAGGACTCCTCTGAGGCTGGCCATTGATTTCGGAAGATTGGCGTAACGCCGCCGCAGAATTTCGATTAGGGTTTCTCTCTCTCTGTTAGCTCAGTCCTCAGATCGATTCAAAGCTTCTCACTTCTTCATCTTCTCGCAAAATGGTGAAAATGGTTTTGGGCCTGTTTCAATTTGGGCTTACTTGGGCCTATTCTTCTGAATTATAAAGCCTTTTTTGGTTTAAAGCAAAAATAAAGTGTTGCTAATTCAGAAGTCCACAAGCACTGTTCTTAATATGACACATTTTGTGCATTCAAGTGATTATCAGTGTTCATGATCAGACTAAAGGATTTTTAGCAGTCTTAGTTTTAAATTAGTTTGCAAATGATGTCCCGTTGTGTGTTCCTACTGATAAGTGTTTTTTATTCAATATTTGTTGAACACGTCATAGATTGTTCTATTTTACTGGGTATAACGAGTTGATGTATTTTGTATTTTCAAGAGTGACATTGTTATTTAGATCATTTCTTGGAAAATAACACCGTTTCTTGAAATTATTGAAATAAATCTTCCATGTCAATTTTATTTTTTTCCTAACGTGGAGTTGAGTTTACGGTTTGTCTTTTCTTGCTCTCTTGGATTTCTTGCTTGAGAGACTCCATTACTTTCTTGAACTCATCCAATGTGACATCGTGAATCTCGCATTCCTCTGAGCTTCCAGGCCATTGTAGACCAATCTGAATCTCCCTAAACCTGTTGAATGTCTCATCGACTAGCTTCTCAGGATCTCCGCGAAGGTAATATATTATAGTCTGAGATATAAACAAACATTTGTCACTAAGCGAAAATAAGAAGATAAATGGGATTTCAAAAGTATAACTAAGAGCTTGCCTGGTACAGAGGACGTCTTGCATCTGTTACGAAGTCATCGTTTAAGCACTTACATTTGGAAGCTTCGTCAATGTTTCCCTATTTTAGAAAAGATATATATACTTAATAAAGATATACAGAAAATTATCATATAATTTTATTTACATGAGAAATGAAATCAAAGCGCAAACCATGTAGATCAACATCTCTACAAGCAACATCTCAATCTCATAAGCCTCATGACCTCTTCCTTCCTTTTTTGCTTTCTCCAATGCTTTCTTCAATATCTCCACTCCTTTTTCCTCTTTTCCACTCATTTCCAACTTCACAATGTCTCTCTTCAAGAGGGAGAAAAAAATAAAGTTCTAACGATTGCAAATTTGATCATAAATAGACAAAAAGGATTTTGTATGTGAAACAACCTGAAGCAATCCGAAATCCGGCTTTTCATTGGAAAGCAAAGATTCAAATTCGATCTCCGCATTCGCAAGGGAAGAAGTATCAGCACGATATGAGTGCAAATCAAGCAATCTCTGCAATGCCAGTTTTCCTCCTCGAATAGCCCCCATTGAAATAGATCTTGAGAAGGTTTTCTGATCCCTTCCAATTCTTCCTGAAGAGGCCTCCTTACTAATGCTTTTAGCATTATCATCTCTTCGTTGTTCTCCACGGCTTTTACGGTTGCCATTTCTGATATCTCGACCATTGTTGTCGTCCTTCTTTCTCCATAAACCACGATTTATGTAGCTCCATGCGACATAGGCACCAGCAAGGGCGAAGACGGGTGCAACTGCTGCTCCATACTTTGTTTTCATGGTGAACTTGTTCTTGGACCGGTCCACCATATACTTGACTAAATTATTTGTTTGTCTGATTCTTTGTGTTTAGAATGTCAATATATTATAAACTTTCCTTCTTGGAAGTATCTTTTATACGCAAAGAAAATTGGATTGCAAATGGAAGAAGAAAGCATATCATTCTAATGTTATAGTCTTGCATCATAGGTAAAGAAGTTATTATACTTAGACGTAGGAGGCACAAGAACAAAGAATATGTCGTCACGGGTATTTCCAAGTTTCTAACACTTCGTAAAGAATAGAATTTTCTTAATCCTAATTCCTAATCAAACTAGAACGTATAATAATCTTCGAGTTCTGTTACATCGAAAGTCTGCAGAATATCAGAAACGAGAAGCATATTTCTTGTAACTTCGAAAAAGAAATAATTACAAATCAGTAAATCAAACAGAAAAATCGTGCCTATATACGTACTTGCTTGTTTAAGTAACAATCTTTGATGCCTTTTGTCAAACTGAAGTTACTTCTGTCTGAAGTAACAAATTGATGCTTTCCTTCACAAACCTGAAACTCTCACATCTTCTATGCACGAAGGGAAACTAACACGAACAAAAATTACAAGATCAACCAATGCAATAAAAATCCAATATAATCTATTTCCAACTCATAAGAGGGAAAAATGGCTTCTACATTTCCTCTACGCCAGACGCAGAAACTCACACTTCCTTTCTCTCATTTTACCTCCACATATAAACCAACTCATAGATCTCAAAACCCTTTTCTTGGTTTCCCCTCCAATGGCAGTCAAAGCGGCCGTTTGTTCATCAGATCACCAATCATGATGGCCAAATCAAATAGCAAAAGTGATGATCAAGATGGTAAAACACTAATAACGCCGTTAAAAATGGCGGCGGGAGCATCCCTTGCACTTGCTTGCGCCTTAAGTATTTTCGGCTTTAAGATAAATAATATGAGCTGTTCTGCCGCCGCAGCTGTGCATCCAAGCGCCGCCGACATGATCATATCCGGGAAGCCAACCGAAGCCATATCCTCCGGGATGTATCCTTTGCCGGCTAAGTACGCATTGCAGTCTCTCTTTGAGGTGAGCTCAATGCTTGCTTCGGCTAAACCCATTCCTTCTCAAAGACCATTCAATCTTCAGAAACTCCCTTCTTTGCCTTCAAAGGAAGATACTGATTCCATCAAGGTACAATATAATTTGCAAACTTATATTTCAAAAGGATTAGTCGGCTCTAGTTTAAATTTTAAATGAAATCTAACAAGCAAAAGAAAGATAACGTAGTTCAAGAATACATTTATCTAAATTTACAATTTTTCGAATTTCAGTTTGGTCTCTATCTCCATATTATAAATATTTAAATACTGAAAGAGAAATAATAATGTACAATACTGATAATACTTTCTACCCAAAAAAACTGATAATATTGTATATTATAAAAAATCTCGACGTGGTCTGAGTTTTTTTTTTGGAACTATCTCTCTTTCTTGATTTGAAAGCGAGTTTACGTAGACGTTATGCAAATATAAAAATACAAACAAAACAATTATTTATATATACACTAATTACGAAGCTTGAGAACTCCCAAAAAACTCAAATAGTTAGAACATCTGCATCAGCAAATTTTTCATTCCCGAATTCTAAAGTTCTTTTTTTATTTTCTATTATTCTTTTCATTTTCATTTCATTTTTGAAAAAACAAAAAAAAAAAAATAAATAAATGAACTAATCGTGGGCCGTTATGTGTCGTGAGGCCCACAGAATAATATTAATATGGGTTCACTCCTAAAAGTCGATCTCTTTCCTGTAATAATATTATATTAATTTTTATTTTCGAAAAATGTGAAAACCTTACCTTTAAATGATGAGGATGGCCTTATATGATGTTCTTCAAAAAGATATGACACCATATTCGGGAGATAAAAGCCTATAAATTTATAGCCACACTATTAATCAATTAAACGAAAGAGAAAAACTTAAACAATTTTAAAATTGAGGGAAATATAGATGGAGGCGGTGCGGAGGATGAAGGAAGGAAAATGCGAGGAGGCGGTGCAGCTCCTTAGCGACGCAAACATGCGATACAAAAACGAGCCCGAGGCCGCCTTCAACGTGCAGATGGCTCTAGTTGAAATTTTAATATTGCTGGTGATTTTTATATTCTTTAATTTTCTATATTCCTATAATGTTTATATGCATGCAACTTCTGCGTATTAGTATGAATTGACATTTCATGTTTTAAACATTCTTGTCTATATATGATTAATGGTTAGTATATTTCGACGATATTCCAGGAAAGGTATCAAGAAGCGTCTGAGTATAGTTGTCTAAATGATGACAATGCCCAGCAGATCTCTGATATTAGGATCCCTCTATATAAGGTTCGTCAACATAATATATAAATAGGTGTTCTTTTTTCCGGCAATATATAAATATGTGTTTATGAATATATTAATTAACCGAATTTTATCGCAGTGTTTAGTTACTAAAACTAATTAATGTGTATCTCCCGGACAGGCAATTATATACACGATGTTAGACAAAGATACGGAAGCCAAGAAGTATTGGAAAGAATTCAGAAAATCCATCGGCGAAGGATTTGATCCTTTCAGTTTCGACGAATGATTATAAGTTTTTTATTGGAAAAAGTGATTAATACTTTTGGATCGGTTATTCTTTTAAAAACAAGAATTGTCGTCCCTAAGAAAAAATTGTCACCCCAGCGGCTAATGAAAACTTCATTTCTTTGGGGACATTCGATAAAACTGGAAAAGTTAATGTCGTATATTGAATACTTGTTATACCACACATATAAAATATATTTCTTATTGTATAACATACGCATATATAACTTTATTTTTGTTTTTAGAAATTTTATTTCAAAGAAAATCCTTGTTTGGCAAGTAAGTCATCAGTTTGTACAAGTTTCTATCTGCATCTATTCAAATAGTACATAAGAATATAATCCTTTCTTCATATCATAAAAAGTGTCGTTTTAAAAATATATACACAGATTAATAAAATATTTAATTTGTTAATTTTCTAAAAAATCTCATCATTAAATATCTATCTAAACACAATTTAACTAATAGAAAAACAATCTGCATAATATAGATAATTATAAAATATAAAAAATCATTAAATTTTGCATTAAAATAAAAACGATACATTAAAACGATAATTAAAAAATACGGAAGAAATATTTCTTTTGAAGGTAATAAAAGATATTTGTAATTACGTCTTATGTATGTAATTTTTATATATTAATTATATGACATCTAATGTACAATTTTTTTTCTATAATTCTATTAAAAACTATCTTATAAAAATTTACAGCATAGTTATTGTTAATAATACTTTAGTTTTCTATAAATCTATTAAAACAAAAACTATCTAACTATAAAAATGTGTCACAAATTTTGGGCTTGAATTGGTGAAAAAATCTTGAAAATGTGGTGAGCACACTAGTGTACATAGACATGAGTACTCATTCACCACCTAGACAAGTTGCACGATGTATATGTACATAGACTTGAATTGAATCTATTTCCAAGGTATATGTGTCGCACCGCCGATAGATAATTTATAGCATAAAAAAACATATAGGTAACGTATTTACGAAAATATTGAGGGCTGAATTCTGCTTCCCCCAAGAATCCGACAGAAATATAGTGTCTCCATATATAAAGACAAGCATGCTATTAATAGAAACACGCATTCGTACGTACTACGTGCGTAGGCACAACGAAGTAGGTTGTGCGCATTGCACAGAATCACAGCCACGTGAAGTGTCAATGTTCAGTTTTCGACGTCTCAGCGTGGTTTGATACACATTGATCCATTTTTGTCACACGTGTCAATATGGGATCACTGCCAAAATCCAAAAAACAAGTCATCGATCGACCGAATCCCAACTCTTCTAATAAAGTTACACATAGGATATTTACAAAACTCGTAGTTCGAAAAAAGAAAGGGGGATATTTACAAACTCTGACTAGATTACCTTCGACTTTAAACAAACGACCTTAAAAAAAGGATAGATCATGCAACTGGAGATTGAAACGTATAGGCTTATAGCACGTTCAAATACGTACGCATCGGCAGAAT
>KE154621.1:113760-130890 GCA_000411075.1 Sisymbrium irio | reverse complement strand
TTTTTTTTTTTTTTTTTGTAAAAAAGAGAACCTCATGTAGACGTGCCCAGCACCTCCACGTGGCAAATTAGCATTACCTTTTCGAATGTAGGTTTCCTCTTTTTCTTCTCAAAAATGGGGAAAACGTATAGGATTTTTTACTTAATAATCATAATAAAAATTAAAATTAAAAATATAGCTATTTCAAAAAAAAAGTTAAGAAATTAAAAATATAGCTATTTTTACGTGAATATACAAGCTCCATATTAATTGTAAATAGAGATAAAAATGACATCAAACATACATATTTATTAGAATTTTTACATACAAAATCATGTTATTTGTTGTTTAGATTTTGACCATAATTATGACACAATACTATTTCATGTAAAAACAAAAGAAAGATATCTGATATACGTAATATTACTATCCGAGATAAAAATGATTACAACTAAAATTTTGTTTATATGTATATGAAAATCAAATAATACTATATAGAATATATAAATTTACTAATAATTGGTTGTATTTTTGAATAGTGTGAACATAACCAAGTAAAATAAATAAATATATATGAAATATAAAATTGAAAAAGTTATCCATATGATTATCGAAAATTATATTTGCACATCGTCAGTCCAATCCTATAATTTATCATGGAGTATATCTACAATACACACTACGCATTAAAATTATGGTCATTATATTATAACATGTGGAAATACTGTTTATAACATATATGGTCGTATTGCTGCATATGAGATCAACTCAAACATAACATATAATTCTATTATCAATATATGTTCTGTAACAAATCATTATTATATTTTCAAATGATTGAAAAATAATATAATCTAAAATAGAATGAGTTAAGTTGGAAGATAGTATTTTATCTACTATATGTAAAATTACTAATTGTAAAAATATAATAGTTTTATGCACGTGAAAATATAAAGTTAATATGACTTATACATATAAATATCATAACCAAATTTTTTATAATTTTTTACTTAATTTGGTTTTAGATATAGTTTTTTTTAACATCGTATTAAATATAATTATTGGACCTAATTTCAAAAGCATATTGGGTTCAAGTCGAATTGGGTTAATTAGTTAGACCAAAATTTTATTTATGTTCACCTTATCAATTATAAATTTAAGAAAGTAAATAAAAAACAGCTGGCGACCTACAAAACAGTTTTATAAGAAAAACGAAAGCAACACTAGGAATTTCTTATCCTAATTTTCTTTGGATATTTTTAAAAATATTTTTCTATATAAGAAAAAGTCAGAAACTTTATTGGAATATGAAAAAAATCTTTTCCTATAAGCCTCAAATATATAAATATGCCCTTCATATGATATTTTTTTGTAACAAAATAAGTTCTTTAATATTATTATTTTTAATTAGACCACAAGCCAATGTTTCAAAATCTTTAATAGAACGGTCCGTTGTTGATGCATCTAAAAAAATAAAACAATACTCTTTTGACAAGCTTGAATTGCACTATTAAAAAAAAAATCTCCTTTTTTCATTTTTTTATTTCCAATTCATTCGTTTTTGGAGTTTAAGAATATAAAATTTATCCCAATATATTTTTTTATTGGGTTAGAATTGGTTTGGTTCTATCTGGATTTAGTTTGAGTTTGGATATCCATAATATATAAAAATGATTAAACATGAAATTTAAATAAAATTTAATTAAAATTTGAAAATTACAATAAAATATTTCTGGATATTTCAATTAACTTATAACTTAAAATGTCTATATAATTATAGTTTTTGCTATTTGAATTATTACAAGTCTAAATATTATTAATAAATTTTAAATATAATTTCATTCTAATATCTATTTGGTTTTTTGGTTTGTATTTGGTTTTCAGATATATGAATCTAAAATTCATTTGGATTCAGATTTGATACTGTTTTCAGATGGAATTAGGTTCATTGTTTTGCATTTGATACTATTTTCAGATAGAATTGGGTTCATTCTTTTTAGCTATACCATGCAAGAATTTATTCCTTTCACAAACCATTGATTTTTTTGAAATAACGAACTCAAAAGAATATGCCGAATAATTATATTTTAGAAAAAAATCAGCACCAAAAAGGAATAAATTGCATTAGTAAAATTAAAAAAAAAAATTAAACAACCAAAAACAGCATTTTAAGAATAAAATATAACAAAATCCTCGACGCAACGCACAAGCAACTATAAATTAAATCTAAGCAAACAACCATTTCGCCAAATTCTTTCTTCTCCTTCAAAGTTCCTTCACTAGAACAATCTATTATTCTAGGTTTTCGTAAAAACAGTCAAAAGAGCAAACCATGGTAGTTTTGTTACACCCACCCACTTTTAAAAGCGACGTCTACGTTAACCAAAAATGTAAACCGAGTCCGGTTTCAATCCCGGTTATAGAGTTAACCGATCCAGACGCCAAAACCCAAGTCGTGAAGGCTTGCGAAGAGTTTGGGTTCTTCAAAGTCGTCAACCATGGGGTCCGACCCGATATTTTAACCCAGTTAGAGGACGAAGCCAACAACTTCTTTGCTTTGCCTCAGTCTCTTAAAGACAAAGCGGGTCCACCCGACCCGTTTGGGTACGGTAATAAACGTATCGGTGCCAGTGGTGACGTGGGATGGGTTGAGTATATTCTCCTCAATGCTAACCGTCATCTTGCGTCTACCAAAACCACCGCCGTTTTCCAGCAAACCCCTCCAATATTCAGGTATAACGAAAGACAGAGATCCTCCCATGTTTCTTTGTCTCCCATGTTTTTTTTTAAAACATTAAAATGTAATCTGAAACAGAGAGGCGGTGGAAGAGTACGTGGAGGAGATGAAGGGAATGGCGAGCAAGGTACTGGAGATGGTGGAAGAAGAGCTAAAGATAGAGCCAAAGGAGAAGCTGAGCAAACTGGTGAAGGTGAAAGAGAGTGATTCGTGTCTTAGGTTGAACCATTACCCGGAGAAGGAAGAGACTCCTGCCAAGGAAGAGATTGGGTTCGGCGAGCATACGGATCCACAGTTAATATCAGTGCTCAGATCAAACGACACTGAAGGTTTACAAATCTGTTTGAAAGATGGGAGTTGGGTAGCTGTTCCACCTGATCATTCCTCTTTCTTCGTTATTGTCGGAGATACTCTTCAGGTACCCTTTCTGTTGCAACTAATTTTGTATTCTCTCTTTTTATTTATTTTATTATAGGAAAATCTGTAATTTATATCCAAATTTATACAGATCGTTTTAACATATAAGCTGCTTTCTATACAGATGGATATTTTATCAAACATAAATTTTTGGTTAATTTTTTTTGTAAGAAAAAATCTAAACTAAAACATAAGATAATATTTTGAAATAGCAAAAATCCACCATTTTCCGGTTTAGGGTTGATATTCTTTTTTAAAAACTTGTTAAGAGGACACTGTTTTAAATTTAAAAGTGGCATGTGTAAATTTATGATTGGATCATTTGTTTTAGGATTCTTTTGGTATATATTATATATAAAGATATGTCCTATATAATAAATGAAAATATGTTAACTATCTGGTTACATATGAACTAATTAAAACCATATTATTGTTTTTGTGTGTTTGGTAAAAACCATAGTATTGTTTGACAAAGAAATCAGACATATTAAATGATTTTGTTTGGCGGTACGGTTATATATTGTATTTCAGGTGATGACTAACGGAAGATTCAAGAGTGTGAAACACAGAGTGCTAACAAATACAAAGAGGTCAAGATTATCGATGATCTACTTCGCAGGTCCTCCGTTGACGGAGAGGATTGCACCATTGTCATGCCTTGTCCCAAAGCAAGAGGATCGGCTTTATAAAGAGCTTACTTGGTCTCAATACAAGTCATCTGCTTACAAGACTAAGCTTGGTGACTATAGGCTTGGTCTGTTTGAAAAACAACTTCCATTGTCTCTATCCAATGTTTAACCAATCTTAGTTTTTTTTTCTTCATAATTTAAAAATATCTTGTAGTTTATGTCTCAACAAGAGAAGCATAATTGAAAATAAATGAGTTTTCCAATTATTCTATTTTCTTTGTATTTTAGCCATCGCCTCTTAAGTATTTTTCTAATGTTATTTTTGGTTTTTTCATAAAATAATAAATAGTGTTTATCTCCTATTTTTCTTGTATAGTTTCATCTTGGACAGTCACTGAAGAAGATGGTGATTATTGTTTTCTAATTGACCTTTGAATTGGGGTCTTTTCTGATCATATGTTTCCATCTCAAAAGCTTTGTTTCTCTTTCTCGTTGAGGCCCACATATACAGAGCCTAATTAGACAACTCTTTAGGGATATCATTTTGGGTCGAAAAAGCATTTAATAAGCCTTCAAATCTTAAGCCGAAGTCCATTATCGAAGACGAACACGTCTGAGGAGGATATTGAGACTTGAGATAATGCAACATCTTGATTTCACATCCGTATTAGTCTATTAGTATTTTTATTCTCTCTGTGTGCTAATGGCATCGAAAACAAAAGAGAAAGAGGCAACTAGCAAGTAGCAAGCACGTCTAAAAGTGTGCCCCAAGCATGTAAAGTTTTTTTTCGTTTTAAAGGAAAAAATTAACAGCTTATTATTTTACTGTGTGGTTGTCATGATTATTTTTGTCTCCTTATGGAAAAAGGGTTAAAAACTAGGATGGAAATCAAGAAAAGTTAAAAAAAAACCATAAATACAGATTTAGTTTTATTAAATATAATAATGACTAGTGTCCAACTGTGCATCACGTGCTTGTTTGTTGATGGTTTATGTGATAGCTGTTGTTCAACTCTCGTCTCTCGCTATCGATCGCAGAACTCAGAAGACAGATATTTTCTTCTTTGTCTTCTCTTCTCTGTCTCTCTTTTGGTTCTTCAAGAGCTTTGAGATCCATCAACGATGTCGACCGACGAGCCCTCCCTCACTCGCTGGAGCTTTCTGGTAAACCCGTCTCTGTTTCCTCACTCTCTCTCACCTAACTCTTTCTCTTACCTTTTAGGAAGACCACATTCTCTAGGAAAATGCAGCGCTTAAATGATAAATAAAGCTTTTCTTGAATATTGAGAGGGTACATCCAAGTCAAACTCTTCAATGTAGCTTAGACTTTAGTCAAAAATAAGAACTTTTTTTCTTGAATCACCGGAGAAACCGAGGAATTCGCTTTAGACTTGCTTTGTTTATCAAAACTTTTTAAAATTTTCGAATTTGGATTTAGATGAAATGGTTTCAATAGACTAGTGAGTGAACAACGATCCCGTTTAGATTTCTCTACAATCAAAGGCATGAGCTTGGAGAATTGATCGATTTGTTCAAGAAAAGTCTATGTATTTATTAGGAGTTTAAAACGTTTTATGATGCCAAGTTTGGGAGGAAGAAGCTGCCTGAAGAACCACAAGACGCTAAAACAGAAGATGGATCATCGAGCACCAAGGACGAATCTCCCCAAGTTGTCACCAATCCAGTTCAGGTGACTTTTTTCTTAAGCTTTAGAGATTTCATGTTCCTTGCTTACAGCGGTAATGTGTGTTGTGTTCTTTTGTCCGAAGATGACTCAAAGTTTTGGGCTTTGTGATGATTGCAGGAGGGTAACACTGGCTTGGCCAATGGGATTCGCGAGAAGCAGTAAGAAACATTTTGCTTTTCTACTTGTTTCCTGTGTATAGTGTTGGATCTGAGATACGGTTAGCATAAGCACTAACTGTCTCTTTATTGTTTCTTCCTCAGGAAAAAGTCCATGTTTCCACCTTTTGAATCTGCAGAAACTCGTGCTCTCGCTGAGAGTTTGAGTCGGTAAGTCGTTTTGTGTACTGGATACAGTTTTGCTCTTTTACATCATGTTCTCATGTTTTGTGATGAATTGGTGTGTGTTTGATGGTTTGTGGGAATCCTTTGTTTTCAGGGATATCATCCGTGGGAATCCAAATGTCAAATGGGAAAGCATCAAGGGTCTAGAGAATGCGAAAAGATTGCTCAAAGAAGCTGTGGTGATGCCTATCAAATACCCCTCGTATGTCTTCTTCGCTGTCTAAGCCCATACAAGCCAATCGTTGATTACTTTCAGTGTATGTTTGGTGCTTGAATCTCAACTTGTGATTTCAGGTACTTTAACGGTCTACTAACTCCATGGAAAGGAATTCTTCTTTTTGGTCCACCTGGTACCGGAAAGGTGCGAATAATACTATGTTGAATGTGTTATTCCTCTGAGGTTCTATTTCTTGACCAATGCATAACAATCTTGTTCATCTTCTGCAGACTATGCTTGCAAAGGCTGTTGCTACAGAGTGCAATACAACATTCTTTAATATCTCAGCCTCATCTGTTGTTAGCAAATGGAGAGGTGAAATCACCTTTATTTACTCTGAAACATGAAAGAAAGTTACAGTCTCTTCTTGTGTCATTAAAAATTGGGCATTTCGATCTCTTGTTTTGGATGTATTTCAGGTGATTCTGAGAAGTTGATAAGAGTGCTGTTCGATCTAGCTAGGCATCACGCACCTTCGACTATATTTCTTGATGAAATCGACGCGATCATAAGTCAGCGTGGAGGTGAAGGCCGTAGTGAACATGAAGCAAGTAGGCGTCTCAAAACCGAGCTGCTCATTCAGGTAAAAATGCTCAAGAACAAAGATCGTCATCATCTTTGGCAGACCATTAATAACTAGTCTGTGGTTTTTGGTTTCAAAATTTGCAGATGGATGGGCTACAGAAAACGAACGAGCTCGTATTTGTTTTAGCAGCAACAAATCTCCCCTGGGAATTAGATGCAGCTATGCTCAGGCGTCTAGAGAAAAGAGTATTCCTTTGTGTTCTATTTTATTATTGAATGTAAATGCTTCTTTATATGATCTTCCTTTGTTTTGGACTTAACTAGAGAAATCTTCAGATTCTTGTACCTTTGCCGGATCCGGAAGCAAGAAGAGGAATGTTCGAGATGCTCTTGCCATCACAACCGGGTGATGAACCATTGCCTCATGATGTGCTAGTCGAGAAATCCGAAGGTTACTCTGGTTCAGACATTCGGATACTTTGTAAGGAAGCTGCAATGCAACCTCTGAGACGCACATTGGCTGTATTGGAAGATACAGAAGAAATTGTGGCTGAAGATGGTAAAAAAACTCTTTTGCAAAAAATCCAGCATTGGCATTCTTTACCTTTTAAAACTGCAGAATCTTTGACATCTTCACTTTTCTTGTTTTTGTTATTTGTGTTGCAGACTTGCCAAAAGTGGGACCTATCCTACCAGAAGACATTGACAGAGCTCTGAGTAACACTCGACCATCGGCTCATCTGCACGCCCATCTGTACGACAAGTTCAACGATGATTATGGTAGCCAAATCCTTAAGTAAATTCGATGAAACATATATACATACATATATGCCATCTAGAACGTCATCATTATTTGTAATGCAGGCATCCAAATTCCTTTCTCTCAGTGTTTTTTTGTTGTTTTTATATTTAAGTATTTCTAAAAACTCTTAGTTGCTCTGTTGTATACTCTGTTTCAGAAAAGAAAGATCTTATTCTATAATATTTTTTGGGCCAAATTTTTTTAATAAAATAAAAACTTAACGTTTCAGCTTCTTGGTCTGTCAATGATGTGATAAATACTGATTAGGTGAAATGTCCATTAAGTGTGCAGAAGAAGAAATAATGATCAAAGAAAAAGGTGAAATGAAAAGAAACTAAGTCGGATGAAAGAATTACAAAGAACAAAAAACAGCACCAAATTCTTGGTGAGCGTTCTGGTATATGTTAATATTCTGTGACAGCACTAGAAACAAGTGTTTTTCACTCGGTTATCTCCGGACGAGATTTTCCCTTTTTGGACCGTTTTCTCGACCTCTTTTTTGAACCGCTTTCACCCTTCTTTTCCTGGAAACCACAAAACAAAATTTAATCGATTTCGTTTGGAACAACTTAGTGACACCAAGTAAAAGCTACGAAATCACTATCTAACCTCTTGTCCACCAGATTTAGGTTCAGCTTTGGATTTCGATTGAGGTCTCTTGGGATCGTTCTCCTTCTTTTTCTTCAAGCATGAAAGTGGGTTTGGAGCCTGCAGAGTTTTGAGACAACAATGTTAGTTCATCTAAGAGACTTCATAAACAACACAATATAAGACATACCAAAACTTTTAGAATGATACTTAACATGTCCCAGCTAAATCTATCAAATCAAAAACGACTAGTAATGTGAAAGTGGAGTGTTGTATTTACCTTTGCTCTATTCCGCTTGAATTGAGGTCTATCCTTGACACCGAGTCCATTTCTTGTACTGACCACTCGAGGCGCTTCCCATATTTCGTCTTCAGGTATTCCATCTCCTCTATTAGAAGCAATGATTTTCGCAGTCTGTTTCTCCAACTTCCTCTTCTCTGCATCGGTCATACTTAACCGCTTTCTCTCAGAGTCTTTTGCGGTCTGGCGTTGGAAATCAGAAGGTTGATCGATCTGAATACTGTTATTTAGACCATACAAAAGTGGAACGATAGACTCCTGAAAGAAAATTACAAAACGGATCATATATCAGTTTAAAGAAAAAAAACTCTTAAAATCCCTCACAGAAAATCAATCCTCCAAAGCTCATGAAACAAACCTTCTGAAGCTTTTCCCTAAACTTGGCGTCTTGAGTACCGAGAAAGAAATGCTCGGAATTGTTGACTCCGAGTACCTCTGTCAAACACTCGTCTGCTGGTTTTGCCCCGTCGTGCTCACATCTAACAACTCAAAATGAAATCAATTTCATAAACACATATTACATAATCAATGACTGCAATTTAAAAACAAATCTTCACTTTCTATACATTATTATAAAGCTCATCATATCAGTTATATAGCAAATCAATTTTTCATATACACTAGACAAAACCAATGCCTGGAACCTTAATAAAAACATGTTTCCTCACTGTCTATACATAAAGCTTGTTATATACAGAACTCATTCCCGTGTCTTAAAGAATAAAATTTGTCTGAATTAATCCAATTCATGTAAAAGGCAAAACTGTAAAAATATTGAGAAAAAGGGAAGCTTACGTTGCTGTGCTAAGCATCTGAGCAGCCTCGAGAGACTCTGAAAAATCTTTACCGAGTTTCTGCAACTCCGCAACAACACATCTACGCAACGAAACCATAAATAAGAATTGGGGTAAATCGGTATGAAGTGATGAAGAGAAAAGAGATAGAACCTGGTGGTGAAGAGCTTGACGGGACCTCCGAGGAGCTCGGAGATAACAGTGTCGGCGGGAGTGATCTCTTTAGAGACGAGATGGTGGACGAAAGTGCCGTCGCAAAGGACTTTGAAGGGCTGTCGGAATGCGAAACAGACCGTGAAAAATCTCACTGTTCTCCTGTTCTTCTTCTGTCTCTTCACTCTCATCTTCTCTTCTCTCTTGACGGAAACTACACAGAAAGGATTTTCAGAGGCGGAGAAGGTCCAATTAGGGTTTTAAGGTTTTTCGTTCGATGATAAATTAAACGCCGATATCGGGAGAGAAAAGAGAGACTTATTTGTTTGGTCATCAGTTTATAACATTCGGTTTTTATCGGTCTACTATGGTTCTAGATATTCATACCGAATTACTTCGGTTCATGAAACTTTTAAATTCATTTTTTTCTTCCTGTTGTATTTAATTTAACCATATAACCTAATAAACATACCTATACGATTGGTGGGACTTTTAATTTATGACCCAATCTCTAGCTGTTATTATTGTTTGATGCACCAATTCTCCATTCTTGGCAAGGACTCTCATAGCTGGTTAAGCTTATTATCAAATTACAACCTTCTCGTCATTAATGAAATTACAAAGCCAGAAATCTAACAAGTAATGTGAGATGAACCAACCTAACATATGGTATTAACGTCTTCATATGCTTTGCACCTCTCTTCATGACGATAAGAGGACTCGTCATACCTTAATTTGTGTTCCTCAGGTAATTGTTCTTCCTATGAATTTCCTCGAACGTTGAGCTAAGCTAAGGAAAACAAGATTGATACTACAATTAAACCTCACAATGCTACAAATCATCATTTACTTAAAATCCAAAACTGAACGCCGCTGGTTTGTGATTGACATTGAAAGATGTTCGTTCATATACGTACCTCCTTGACTTGGTGTCTCAGGTTCACGACTTGCGACAGGCTCTCTGATCTGAACTTCTCGGCATTTTGCACGAACTCGTTCATCTCCCTCTCTTTCAGTTTGTAGTACTTGTCCCTCTCTTGGTCTAACTCCTTCAACTCTTCAACCTCGCTCTTGAGCGTCCTATCCTCCCAATAAAAATTCAGTCCATCAACACATTAGCTGATACTACGAGTATCGAGAAACCAAGAACCGAGGATCAAGTATCAACCTCAATAGCTGTATAGAGCTGTGGTATTTGGAATCGAGATCGTCGATGCTAGATCTGAGAAGTGTGATCTTGAGGTTCTGTGCAGCGATCTTCTGGTCCAGCATCAAACATTTTCGTTCTATGGATCGTATACTTGCGTGCTTCGATGCTAATATCTGTGTTTTCTCCACTTGCAGCTCCTTCTCCGCCTAATCAAACAGTAGACAAAAAGAGAGAGCAGAGTAACCCAAAACAAACCAAGTGTTGCGTTCTGTTAGATCGGTTTAATTAGATAGACCAATTTGAATCAATAAATTTGAAATTAAAATTGAAAAAAATCAGTAGCGATTCTCTTAATAGCGTACAGTGAAACTTGATGATTCAATGGAGCGAAGCGAAGCTATGGGAACCTAATTGATGGATGGATCGTTTGGTACCTGGAGAAGATGTAGCCGTTGGTTTCTGGTAAACTCCATTTGTTCTAGTCTCTCCTTGAAAGCTGCAGAAAGCGCCATTGCTAGAGAGACGACGAGACAAGAGAGACGAGAATTTGAATTTTGGAGAATTGGAGGAAAAAACGAGAGTCAGTCCAAACTTATAAGTTAACATATGGGCCGGATGGACAGTTAGTTAAGGCCCATAATATTTAGAGTCCAATGCAGTGGTTACTGTTTAGTGCTCGAGTTCTTGTGCACGTCGACAAATCAATCAACAATTTCAAACATTGAAATTCGATTCAGAGTAACACACAAAGGATTGAATGGAAAGAGCAGCACATATGGAGTGAAATTGACAAAGAAGAGATCGTTTGTTTATTGGAGACGAGGAGAGGTTTACACAAGGATGGATGACAACTCAGGTAAAAATACAAAAATCGAAGGACCGATTAGACTGACTTGATCGCGGTGGTGGGATCAGCGGCGGAGGGATCGGGAACATCCGGAGGACGGTTGGAGAGGAGAGGAGCGCGAGAGGCGGAGGATGCGTCGACGTCTTGGTCGTCGGGATCGTAATCGGGGTTGAGAGATCTGTCGATGGCTTCACGGCCTTTCTCCAAGCAAGGCTTACAAGCCATCTCTATCGTTATCCATCCCAATATGATTCCGGCTATTGCTATCACCGCGCTTGTTATCGCCGCCATCAAGATCTCTCTCTGATTAGGCTCGCAAAACTTGGGAGTGTATGGATCACCATATGATTGACTCTCCCTCCTCAAAGAGATGAATAAGTAAATGTCAATTATACCCTTGCTTTGGGTATATTCTTTTTCGTCGGCAAGAAAATAAGCTTATAAAATAAGATTCATTGAGAGAACAATCGTCATCATCCAACTCAATATTATTTTGTTTTTGTGGTTTTCCATACAAAATAAATATTTTTGACATAGATTCGTTACAACATAAAAAAAAATCCAATTATGCGTCAAATTCCAATTAGTGATATTTTTTATTTACTTCAATTTCAATTTATAAAATTTTAATTGGTGTTTTCTATAATCAAATGTCTTTAATATAACAAAGCTATTTTGTAAGAAGCACAAAAAATCATAAAATTATTAATTAAATGAAACTAAAATAACTTAAAAATAATATATTAGTTATCATATTATATTAATGTAATTATTATATATTTTTCTTATTTTTATAAAAGTAAATGTATAGATATTTTAACCAAAATAATATATATGCTTTATTGGAAGAATTATGTTCTCAAAACGTTTATGTTAGCATAAATCATATATTTATTTTACAAAAGTAATAATTCTAATATAAATTCAGGAGAATTACATCTATCTATACAAATTCATGTACAATTTACAAAGTTTTAAAAATCTATAAATTTTCAAAATTATAAACTCTATTCAAATTTAGCATTGAATAACTTCATAAAATATAAATAAAAGTGCACTGACATTGCCCTTGATTTTTTATCTCTTAGTATTTATATCAAAAATATATATTTATGAAGAAGATTTCTCTGGAAATTCTCCTTTTTTAATCAACTAATCCATTTTTGACAGGTGTGACAATTTGAAACCGATGAGGAATCATGTAGCAATCTTAAAGACAACTTTCCAGAAGCTATCTCAAATGCTTCAAAACATGGAATCATGTAGCAATCTCAAGGACAACTTTCCAGAAGCTTCAAAACATGACAAAGTTGATCGACTCCACTGTTTATCACTTGCAGTTTCCATATATGAGAGACTTATGAAAAGTGATTAAAACATTGAAATTGTTCTATAACTGAATTTCGTTTTAATGTTGTAGGTAACATTAAATAAGTTTCACAAACATTTTCCATTCCACAAAAACAAAGAAAGAAACCGTAGGTGACACAATCACTGTACTCGGTTTGGTACAACAATTTATAAAATCAATTTCTGAATAAAACATGTATGTGTTTATGGAAGTTATCAGTAAAAAAAAAATGAATAAACCGAAAGTTTAGAGTTTCATTTCACAACCACTTTTCATCGAAACAAACAAAAGAGTGTTAAAAAGGTAAAAATACCCGGTAAAAAAAATTACTGCCAGAGTTGTTCAACAGCAGTGACGATTTGAGCTGGCTGAACAACCGTCCATTCCTCTAGTGTACCGGCATAAGGTGTTGGAACATCCTGAGAAGACAAACACATCACCGGAGCATCCAAGTAATCATGAAAGTTCTCGTTTATGGCAGCTGTCAAACTCGCTCCGATCCCTCCTGTTCTCATACATTCCTCCACAATCAAAACCCGGTGCGTCTTCTTCACCGAGTTCCCAATTGTGTAGAGATCGAACGGCTTCAACGACCTAATGTCGATAACCTCTGGATCATACCCTTTGTTAACGAGCGTCTTTGCAGCCTGCATTACATGGTACCTGATACACGTATTCCATTAGTTTATCGAGAGACTTAGTTATGATTCAATGAAGAAGAGCTTTTTGGTTGTGATTCAGTACCTCATCCGTGAATACGTCAGGATCGTGATGTGTTCACCGGGTCTGACCATTTCCGCCTCTTCTAGATTACAGATGTATTCTTCGTCCGGGATACTCTCCTTGAGGTTATAGAGCAGAACGTGTTCAAACAGAATCACGGGATTCTCACTTCTTATGGCTGCTTTCATAAGTCCTTTAGCGTTGTAAGGTGTTGAGCATGCCACCATCTGGATACCAGGAATTGACTGGAAGTAAGACTCGAGGCGCTGGGAATGCTCAGCTCCAAGCTGCCGGCCCACACCACCGGGTCCACGGATAACAACAGGGATAGTGAACTGACCACCGGATGTGTAGTGAAGCATGCCACAGTTGTTGGAGATTTGGTTGAAGGCTAAGAGGAGAAACCCCATGTTCATGCCTTCGATGACAGGTCTTAGTCCTGTCATGGCGGCTCCAATGCCCATACCAGTGAAGGCGTTTTCACAGATCGGAGTGTCGAGAACCCTGAGATCACCGAACTTATCAGCTAGGCCTTTGGTCACTTTGTATGAGCCTCCGTAATGCCCTACGTCTTCACCCATGACACATACATGTGGATCTCTATCCATCTCTTCTTCTAGACCTTCTTGAAGAGCCTCGAAAAGCAATAGCTCATGTCTGCACAAAGCTAAATTAGTTGTGCTAGCAGAATCTGAAATGCTTGAATGTAAAAAGCTTAAAACCCCTTAGTTTAACTGCCAAACTAGACCAATGCATGAAACCCCTTAGCATAACGTATTAAAGTAGCAAAGGATGCAGATTATATACCCAGACTTTGATGAGGTGGAGCTCGCAGCATTGTCTGTCTTCGTCTAACAGTAACAAAAAGGGAATCAACGTCAAAAATCCGTTTGCACATTCATAACTAGAGAAAGACAAAAATGCATACCGCAACAGCAGTTGGTATCAACGGCTCAGAGCGACGAGCTTTGAGTGAAGAAGAGCCAAAGCTGTTGTTAATCCCATCAGATCTGGCAACAATAAATCTCTTGCTCCTCACTGCATTGCCACATTTGCTAACATCTTATCAAAACTCAATTCTCAACCATTACAAAATTTCGAGGAATTTTAATCGTTAAAACCAAAAATAAATTATATGAAAGAAAACAAAAAATACTAATGGAGGAGAGTAGAGATCGAACCTGAAAGAGATGATGAGCGACAAGGAGGAGCTACACCGAGTTTGTTGGAATCGATAGAATTGAACGGCGACAAGGCCGTTGCAGCTCCAGCTCCTTTAAGTATCGCAGACATTTTTTCAAGAGAAAATCAAAGAGATTGGAAAATAACACAGAAACTAACAGAAGGAGAAGAATTGGTGATAGAAGAGAAGAGTGAAGAAGAGCGGAGAAATCGAAGGAAACAAAAAAGGGCGTGAAATCGTATTCCACATATGATTTGTACCAGTTTGTGGTTTACCTCAATTTTTTTGGTTTATCTTAAATTTCTAATTTTCATTTGGTTTGTTTTTAAAATGAAACAAAAAGGTTTTTTTGGCACCAAAAAGAAAAGTTTATTTCCTTTTGCTTCCTACTTCCTAGTTCCTACTGTTGGGTCATTGTAGCGAGCTTCTGAACATGAAAGATTGTTTAAGCATCATGGTTTTTATTTTTATTTTTTCCGAAATCATGGTTGCTTAATCGAGAGATCTATATATGATAGCATTGTATTCTAAAGATGCATGCAATTCATATATGAAATGGTTTTTAAATAGATGATGTGTGAGCAATTTACAAACGACTAACCAACTGGAGCAAGTATATGTATAGATTTATGATAAAAGATAGTTAACAACTTTTTGTTAAAAAACAAAAAATATTAACAACTAACTAACACAAACATCATTGCAATTTTGGAGTAAAATATCCCTTGGAGGACTTGAGGAAAATAGCTAGGATCATATCATTCTTACCAGACTTGGTGATTGTTACGCGCTAACAATCTTGGACAAATTTTGAATACAAAACTTCGACCATGTCTAGCTAAGATCTACAATATGTTAATGATAGACAAAGATCAGATGGTTATGCAGTACAAAGAATGTTCAAAATCCTACCCTAATATGTATTTTGGGAAATGTTAACTTTAATTTGTTCATTTCATCTGACCCTCGAATCACATTAACAAATGTATATTCATCCGAAAACGTATTTCATGGTTAGCGGACCCTACCGTGTAATCATATTTTCTTATTGAGCGTAAGCCCTTCAGAAGTTCCAACAAAATAAGTAAAAAACAAAAAAAAAAAACATTTGGCTCCTACTTTTCTTAAGAACCGAAACAGACTAGTCAATAAATGTAACGCACCAAATAAATAAAAAGATGCTCGAACAAGAAATTATGACCTATGACCTTTTTTCTTTGCACTTTGTCAAAATCTATCACTAACCTACCATCCACTGATCCAAGTGGATGGGTCTAATCTCGAATGTATATATTGATATTAAGTTCTTAAAAGAAAATATTTTAGGTTTGTTTGATATTGGTGATAACTTTAAATTTAACTCAGCCACGTAACCACGTTCACTCATAAGTCATTCGTCACTCATTCCGATTCCTTAGTCTGATATCACGTAATTATGATCTTGTTTTGAAAACCAAACGTCGAAAATTGGCGTTTCCCACGTTGTTTAGACTTTCTTTGTCAGTTATCGGTAGGTGGGGTACGTTCGAATACGATTTGCCGAATACGTACTGATATTATTTAATCAAATTAATCACGTGATGACAATTAGTTAGTTAAAGTTACAAAAAAGACAATTATTTTACATGTAAATTAAATCACGTGTAAATTAGTTATTTTATACTGTAATAGCATATCTTTAGATATCTTAGTTTGCATACATCTCTAACATATTCGTATATGCAAATGCAAGGCCATTTGACTGTCAAATCAATACAAGGAAAATCTTTCCAAATATAGTTGAATTATTATCATGACTGTATATAGTCGACTTACCAAACTAGCTATATGGATATGGAGATTAATCGATAAACGATCCAAAAATAGGGTGCAGAAAAATCCATGGTTTAGACGAATGACAGTGAATTAAGAGTTACGGAGAAATGGTGAACATCCGGGACTCACATGAATACACATCATGAGTATCGGTTGCTTTTTAATGGAACACACATAAACATTGCATAGCCTTGATGGCTTTATTATCACCTTTTGTAAACAACTGTTCATTCTTTGGAGTTTGAGTATTTATAAAACGTGTTTCTGTGAAAAAAAGAAGAGATTGATGAAAATCCACTCCAGCCTGATGAGGTCATGTTGTTTGGAATAAAAATGGGATCTAGACTTTAGTTCATAACACACTGTATGTGTAACATAAAACCGGTTAGAAACTAACAACAGGGTGAAATGCCAGTGCTTGATCCAAAGTTATAAAGGAAATGCCAGTGATTTAAAAATTGTAATAAGAACCCTTGTTTAAGGCAAGAATCTAATTTTTTTTATTATTGTAGTCTTTTAGAACATCTCCATCAGTAATTTTTTTTTTAGAAGTTCATAATTAAAATAACTATTAAATATAAAATCAGAGAAAGAATGTAGAAAATTTATTAAATGAGAACTTCTAAGAACTTGCATATATAATTTAGTTAACAATTTAATAATTTAAATAAGAATAAAATAAAATCATAAAATTAAAATTTAATATTTTTATTTTTTAAGAACTACATGGATTTTTACTGCTGGAGTTGCATACATATCAGTTATTTAACAATTTAATAATTTGTGTGTAATTTTATTTAATTTATATATAATCTGTTCTTGTGTTAAGTTTGTTTAATGTATTTTTATTTTGAGTAAATTTTATTTATTTTTTTTAAATTTTAATATTAT
>KE154621.1:98937-110447 GCA_000411075.1 Sisymbrium irio | reverse complement strand
AAAAAAAAAAAAAACAAAAGTGATTTGTCGATAACGCAATAATTCATGCATGGAAAATGATTCTGCCTTAATAGAGGTTTGAAAGATTAAACAAAACTTATTGGACGACTTTTCTTTTTTAGGCTTTTAGCCAAACTAAAATTACGGATGAACTCAGATAAACCGCTTTGATTCAATCTTCAAATGGTATTGTTATATCTGTGAATTTTAATCGTTAGGTGAAGCAACAAAAAAAATTCACTTTTCTAGATACGTGGACGCAAGACTATCGTATGTATATACGTTGTTTTATTTTACATTGTTGTGCTGTCAAAACGTGGGACATTTTTTCTTATTCAGACATCTCAAAGGCACCTAATGTAATGTATAAATTTAAGAAAAGCAAAAATTTACGGATTTGAGTTGTTGACGTGTCGACGTCTGCAGTACCAAGCCTCTATACCTTGACCTACATGTTTTTCCGATATGCTTATATCATCCACAATATCGACAAGATATTAAATTTTGTACCTATCCTAATACACATATTAAAATGTAATGTAGTTTGTACACTTTCAGGTAAAACAAAGGATTAATGATTGAATAATACATGGAAAAGATGATTGGGGTTTCCACGTAATTCAAAGTTAAATCACCATGGCACGACAAATCGCGAATCGTGGCAGGATCCACAAGCAAGATTTAGTGGTTGTCAAGGGTAGAGTAGGAAACTCAAGAGCTCAATAATTTAGATTCATGATCACAGTTCACAATATATAAAGAGCTCCGACCACGAACTTCGAAGACCAAACACACTACACTCTACACCCTCAATCTCCAATGCCCAACTCACCACAAACTCTCGCTCAAAATGACAGAAATGCCCTCGTACACTGTTGAGACCCCTACTTTCGAGCCTACCAAGGCCAAGAAACAATTCAACATATACTCTTCGTTACTCCCAATCCTCTTATCGATCTTAACCTACATTTTGATCTTCTACGTCCTTGACATGTCTCCTTCATCGATCTTCAACGACACAAAGATCTTGTTTTTCATTTCAAACGCCCTTATCCTTATCATAGCTGCAGATTACGGTGTATTCGCTGAGGGGGAGAACCACGACTTTTACGGGGAATACACGGCCGCAATGAGAATCGACGCGAGAGAAAACGGTAGACCGGAAAACTCGGGATATGACATGGTTTTGGCGGAAGAAATTAAGCAACGTGAGAAACAAGAAAAAGCACTCAGAGCGAAAGATACAACACGGCATCTGCTTCACAAGGAAGCGGAAGTTCCTGAGAAAACCGTACAAGTCGTTAGCGAGAACAAACCGATAAAAAAACTCAACGAAAAACACGAGCCAACGAACAATCATATAACCATTACTAAAGGAGAAAGTTGCGATGCAAGAAATCTGGTGAGCCCTAAACCGTACGGGAGAAGCAAATCGGATAAAGCACGCTCAGAACGTCGTCACCGAGAGATCAAACATAGACCTAAAAGTTACGATCGAAGCAAATTTGAAGATAGCTCGAAATGGATGGTTGTTCACAAGTGGAATAAAGTTCATGAGGAGGCGGAGGAGAAGTGGGAGGATGTAAGAGAAGAGTCGGAAGAATTCGCGAAGATGTCGAACGAGGAGTTGAACAGACGAGTCGAAGATTTCATCCAACGGTTCAACAGAGATATCAAACGACAAAATTTTGTCTAGTTTAATTTAATCTCATTTGTCGTACGGCAAGTTTAGTCAACCTTTTAATGTCATTTTCTGTTTTTATGTCGTCGTAGTAGCATCTTGTTTATTAATTTTATTTTTGCCTTTTCACGCGTTTGTCACTAGAGTTGGTAATTAATGAGATCATGGAGGAGATAATCGTTTATTTGTTGTAATCAGTAATGACATTAGATGTTTTTTTTAAAAAAGATTGTTGCCGACTACTGGTTTAATTAATTAAGACAACATCAGTATCAATAGGACTACAATGGTTTAGTCAACGCCAAATTTGGAATTTAAACGCTTCATAAGCCGAAACAAAAACATTTATAAATTCTGTAAAGATTTATTTCTGTACCAATACAGTTTCTTGCTTGACATTTTTTCGTTCAAAAGATTATACTAATTCAAGATTTTTCATCAATTGAGTAATGCATCAAACGTAAATGCCAATCTTTTTAATTGTTGAATTAGTTCAAATAAGATGTTTGTTCGATTAATCTGATATTTTGGTCCCCTCTTCAATATATTTTTTTTGTTCATTACCTTGTTTATTGTTGGGATAATTACTCTGTTTTAATCCATCATTGTATTTATTTTGCCAACTGAATATGAAGTTCCCTCTTGGCCTCTTTAGTTGACCTGACATGATCTTATCAGTTTCTGTCTTTGCAGTGAAGTATGTGAATCCAATCACAAAAGCAACGCATTGTAAGATCATCAAGAGAAGATCACAGATAAGTCTGGTCCGCGACGACGTTGGTCAGAACTCAGAAGTATTCAGTGATCTTAAACTTGCTCGATATCAGTGGCCGCATCAGGGCTTGTAAAGAGTCAGCCTCTATTCGTCAGATGAAATTTTTTTGAAAGATTGAAACACCGAAGAAGATGAAAATAATGTAATCTCAAATGAGCCAATCATTGTACAAGAGGACTGCCACGTGTTTGGATGTCTTTTTGGATTATCCAGATTCCAAACTAGAGAAAAATGAAACACTTTTACAAAATCTAAACTCATCCAATCACGACACAAAATAGTTCCACGTGGCAGTAACCCACCTCACCTTCTTCTTCTTTCTTCTTAAGGCCACATCATCTCTCTCCCTCCCTCTCTCTACACTCACTTCCACCATGTCTGCAGCACTGAGCTCGTCTCTTTACATTTCCCCAAAGAAGCCTTCATGTCCACAGCAATCTCAATCCACAAACTTATCCACGAAACCCACCACCATCAAAACCACTCTCCAAAGCCACCCTCTCTTCTCTGTAGCCGATCAGGCCGTAACCTTCCAGATGAAAGAGAAGATCCTATGTCTCGAGCTCATGGGAATCGACTCTGGCAAAGCCCTCTCTCTCAACCCTTTTCTCCGCTCAGCCTCCCTTGACTCGGTGGAATCCGTCCTCAATTTCCTCCAATCAAAAGGAATCTACCCAAATGACCTCCCAAGAATCTTGGGGATGTGTCCTAAGATCCTCACTTCCGACATCAGAACAGAACTCAACCCTGTTTTCATGTTCCTGTCGAGTGATCTCCATGTCCCTGAGAATGAGTTCCGAAGAGTCATCAAGAAATGCCCAAGGCTCCTGATTAGCAGCGTAGAAGATCAGCTCAAGCCTGCTCTTTTCTACTTGCAGAGACTTGGTTTCAAGGATCTTGATGCGCTTGCTTACCAAGATTCTGTCTTGTTGGTGTCTAGTGTTGAACACACTCTCATCCCAAAGCTTAGGTAATAAAAAAATTCAGTCTTCCTTTTCTTTAATACTGTTACTTGAGTGAGAAGTGACTGGTGATCAAATTAGAGAACCAAATTGACATTGTGAATGTTTGTCAGATTCTTGGAGAGTATAGGGTTCTCGAGACCAGAGGCGGTTGGAATGATCCTTAGATGTCCGGCTCTATTCACATTCAGCATAGAGAACAACTTCAAACCAAAACTGGATTACTTTATGTGCGAGATCAAAGGTAAACTAGAGAGTCTAAAGGAGTTTCCGCAGTATTTTGCGTTCAGTCTAGATAAAAGGATAAAACCAAGGCACCTAGAAGCGATGGAGAGAGGTTTAGAGTTGCCATTATCATTGATGCTTAAGAGCACTGATGAAGAGTTCGAGCAACTGCTCCTGCAAACAACAAAGCCCTCTTCTTCTTTAATAGCAAACGTGTAATACTATTACTGTATATGGTGGGGTGGGAGATGTTACAGTGTTTATTAATATATCTCATATTTTTATCATTGTTCCATGTGTGTGGTACCAATCACAAAAGTGGAAACAAATTGTGCAGAAAACAAACTTAACGAGAAAATCTAACTAGACAGAAGTTCATCTGTTATTTGATCCTTGTGAAAAATAACATTTCTGTTAGTATATATGGGTCTAATCAGCCTCGCCCATATAACAGCCTTAAGCAGAAATATGGTTGGGCTTCAGTGGGCCTCATGTTAGGGATTTATCTAGTTTTGCTGAAGACGATTCTTCTAATTATTTGTACTTTTCGTGTCTTTACAGTAAATATATATACATTTTTTAAATGGCATTTTACTTAAACCCCTGGAGGAGGAGAGAAGCCCTAGAAAGGCGTTCGTAACTCGGTCTGAGTAGAAAAAATCTCTCTCTTAAGTAAAAAAAAAAAGAAATTCTTAAAATTGCCATTTCATGGCTGAGGTTCGTCTTCGTCATTAAACATTTTTGGTTAATTTTATAAACTCGAAAAAAACAAAGTCGGCTACTTCCTTCTCCTCGACTATTGGGGGTTCTCTGTTCAGATTCACAATTTTATACTCTGCAATCGATCAAACAAGTCCTCTGTTTTTTTGGATCCGTAAATATGATATTCACGAGGGGTATTTCTCGGATTTCTTCAAAGTTTCTGAGAAACCGCAGCTTCTATGGCTGCTCTCAATCTCTTCATCGCCTCGCAATCATCCCCGAACAGGGTCACTCTTGTTCTGACTCTACAAACAAGGTAATTTCACCCTTTTTCTCTCTCTTGCTCGATTTGGGATTTCTGAGTTTTTTTTTGTGAGATGAAACTGATTGCATGGGTTTTCTATTCTGATTGGTTCTCAAATTGGGCAGTAGAAAGCTGCAGTTTTTTGTGATCCTGATTTGTTTATAATCATTTATAACCATGGAGATGAAGTTCATTGGATAAAGGTTTTGTTTTTATTTTGGGTGTTTGTTATTTTGTGTCTAGTTTTGTTGGAGTGTAATAATAATCAGCCAAAAGGCTAGTGATTATCTTTCTAATTTCTAATAATGTCGCACGGATAAAGTTTTTTTCTTGGGTTTTATGTTGGATACATCATTGCTGTTTCTACCCGTGTGTATGCATGTGTGCGTGAGAAGAGAGATGTTAGGATACGTAAATGATTTTAAACGGATTGGTTATACAATTTGGTCACCTAACCAATGTGTTTGTTATTCTTTCTGATGTTTTAGTAGGGTTACGTTTGCAGAGGTACTTATTCATTCAATTCTCCGGCTTTTGGTGGTTTTAGACATCAACTCTATCACCAGAGCAGCTCCGTAGTTGAGGTTTGTACACTTACCTCCCTTCTTGTACCACTTTCCATTCAATCATCATTATGAGCTTAAACATTGGTCTGCTATTGTTTGAACTTTCTTATATACTGGACATAGCTTCACTAGTGTATGAGAAATCCGTCGAAAAAATCAAGTGTTATTTTCTGAATTGGTATTTGGTCATTGTTTTTTAATCTTGAGTTATTGCTGAATTTTTTCAACCTGCTCCTCTCCTTTTTCTGACTGCTGAAAGAGTAAGATTGTCCTTTTCTAGGAGGAGCTTGACCCGTTTTCGCTTGTCGCCGATGAGCTGTCACTTCTTAGTAATAAGTTGAGGGCGATGGTAGTTGCCGAGGTATGTGGCCTTTTTTTTTTCATTCATTTGTACGTATTGTGCTCTTAAAGAAGCTGCATTAACAATTTTTGGCTGCTGGATTCGATGTTCTGAAGACATTTCATATAATTGTTGTATTTTGGCTTCTGCTATTCAGGTTCCGAAGCTTGCCTCTGCGGCTGAATACTTCTTCAAAAGGGGTGTGGAAGGAAAACAGTTTCGTCCAACTGTAATGACTTTTATGTTTCCATATCTTGTCATCATGTTCTGAATCGTTTTCTTTCTCGGTGGCATAACTGGATGGTTTTATGTTTATAGATTTTGCTGTTGATGGCAACAGCACTGAATGTACGCGTACCAGAAGCCTTGGCTGCTGAATCAACAGATATAGTCCCATCAGAATTACGCGTAAGGCAACGGGGCATTGCTGAAATCACCGAAATGATACATGTTAGTAACTATAAGTTTTGTTCATAACATTAGTTGAAATCAAGATCCAGTATCCTTTTCTCCTCAATTTAGTAATGCTTTGGTCATTTGTAGGTTGCAAGCCTACTGCACGATGATGTGTTGGATGATGCCGATACAAGGCGTGGTGTTGGTTCCTTAAACTTTGTAATGGGTAACAAGGTACTCACTTGACTTTATTAATTTTGTTTCTTTGGCGCTACAGTTAGGTATTAAGATCACCATATACTTCGCGTTGTAGATATCGGTATTAGCAGGAGACTTTTTGCTCTCTCGGGCTTGTGTGGCTCTTGCTGCTCTAAAAAACACAGAGGTAAGAATACTAATAAAGTTTGCCCCTCAATTTGTAATCTTGTTCAACTACTTTCTGGTTCATAGGTAATTACAACCTGCCTTAAAGTAGAATCTAGAATTGATACCAATCCTAAGTGTTATTACGTCGTGCAAGCAATCCCTCTTCATTGTTTCTCTCTTTTGTAGGTTGTATCGTTACTTGCAACTGTTGTAGAACATCTTGTTACCGGCGAAACCATGCAAATGACTAGCACAACCGATCAGCGTCATAGGTAAAAAACTTACTTATCCTTTCATTCTAAAACATCCATTAAAAAAAGAAGCTACTCAAGTCTTCTATGCGGCCAGACTATTATGAGAATCAAAACAAGTGTCGATTTTCCCATTTCTAGCCCGATTATTGTTGCTTCTAGTAAATGTAAATCAAATTGTCATCAGTGTTTTTGCGAATATAATTAATTTTTCATGGCTACAGTATGGACTACTACATGCAGAAGACATATTATAAGACGGCCTCACTAATCTCAAATAGCTGCAAAGCAATTGCGTTACTGGCTGGACAATCAGCAGAAGTTGCCATGCTAGCTTTTGAATACGGGAAGAATCTGGTTCGTTTATATCATCTTCTGAAAAATGCTGGCTCAGCTGCAACTACTCTTCCGTCCAAATTTTGATTAGTTTCTATTTTGAAGGGCTTGGCATTCCAACTGATAGACGACGTTCTTGATTTCACGGGCACATCTGCGTCTCTCGGAAAGGGTTCGTTATCGGATATCCGCCATGGGATCATAACAGCTCCAATCCTCTTTGCCATGGAGGAGTTTCCTCAACTACGCAACGTTGTTGATCAGCTTGAAAACGATCCAACAAACGTTGACATTGTAAGTTTTAAAAGAAACAAATCTCCTACAATATGGAATACATTTTCGATGTCTCTTATGTTATATCCCATAAAAATAAACCAGGCTTTAGAGTATCTTGGGAAGAGCAATGGAATACAAAGGACAAGAGAGTTAGCTATAGAACATGCAAATCTAGCAGCAGCAGCAATCGGGTCTCTGCCTGAAACAGATGATGAAGATGTCAAAAGATCGAGGCGGGCACTTATTGACTTGACCCATAGAGTCATCTCCAGAAACAAGTGAGGATAAAAAAAAAAGTCTATATACACCAAACATGGTCATAACTTCAATTTCATTCCATTCCATTTGTAGGATTTTGTTTTTGTCCAACTCGTTTCACGAAATAATTTGTTGGACAAGAAGTGGTTTTCATTTTAAACAACAGATGAAAATAGACAGTGACACTACTTGTGAAATCATCCTCAAGCATTTCTTGTGGATTTGGTTTAGGTCTGGTGTTTCAACAGATTTAACCGTTTTAAACAAACCGTCGCAGTAGTATACAGTAAACTCGATACAGTAGTTATTTAATCAAATATGTGGGATGAGCTTTGTTCAAATAACAATCATTGTGTTATTCATCCATGAAATTCAAAAATAAGTGTCTGAACAAACAAGATATTCTACCTTTACTAATAAAGGTCTTTACACTAAACCGTAAAAGAAACACAAAAACCGGTCAAGCATCAGTCTCCTCTTCAAAGTCCATGAGAAAATCGGTTAAGTTCTCAGAATCATCCACGGCCTCGTCTAGAGACATCTGACCTTCCTTCTTCGGTTTAGGCTGTTTCAGAAACAAAGCACATAATATCATCAACACACACACGCATATATATATAGACGGCTAAAGCTCAATGTGTGGCTTTTACCTTGGAGTTGCGAAGCTCAGGAGTACTCTTCAAGACACTCCAGTTCCTCGGTACTTTCTCATCTTTTTCTGCTTCTGCATCGTCGTCCTCGTCCTGTCGTAAAACGTCCACAAGATGTGACAGATCATGATAACATCAAGAAACAATGAAGCAAAAGAAAAGTATCTGATGTACTCAGACGATACTCACATCATTTTCACCAATGTCAACAGCTTGCGCCATTGCATCATCAATGTCAGGCACCTGCATTAATTCATACAATTCATCAAACAAAACCACTCAAAACTCTCAGTGAGAGTTGTGTCAACGAGAACGGAAGATTGTTCATTTTACCTCGACCTGCTCGGTTTTCTCTTTCGACAGTAGTGTTTCGTGCATCTCTCTCGAGATGACTTTGCCATTCTGATCAAATCGAAACCACGAAAACAATAAGACCAAGAAAAAAAAGAACAGTAAAGTATTCGGAGCAAAGCAGACCAACCTCCTTCAGATAAGAGAGCATATTTGGAGTTGGCTCATGAAAATCGGGCCCTCTGAAATCCATAACCGCGTCTGGAGCTTGAATGTAGTTAATTGTCGGATAAACTGGATCTCCACCCCATACTGCAAGAAACCGAGAAAGTTAAAGCTAACAGTTTTGAATATCCATGATGAGTTAGTTTTAACCATTGAAGCTTCATCATACTTTGTTTAATCTGATCCTCCCTCATCCGCATTGCCAAAGGATCTCTCTTGATCCTAATATCTGTTCCCATCATTATCCGGTATTCTCGATCTGTTTGGTGAGAGAACATCTCAATCAGTTGTGTGTTTTCATCTTCACCCGTCTCTTCAAAATGCTTCTGTACAGCTTCTCTTGACGTGTCTCTCTTCCATGCTTTTACCCATTCAGAATAAAAAGCCATTGGACCTTCTTTTGCTAACCTCTCTCGCTCAGCTTGCAGCCTGAGAGAATGAAAACTCTTAAGTCATAAGCAAGAAAATCCTAGCGAAATAGATTTTAACTTGAAAGTGTTTAGACTAAGACATACCTCTCTTCCTTGAAAAGATGCCGTCTTGCTCTATAAAGAGAAGTTTCCGTGAGTGTCGGTTCTTTCCCATAGAGCTTCACTTGTCCTGTTTCTGCCATCGCTTTGAGAAAAACCTGCAACAGCAAAAGAGCATAATGGATCAAACATTAGGGAAAAACGCACATGTGTTAAACCCGAAATCACTGTATAATGACTCACGGTTTCAACATCAGGACGTCTTCTTTGCCATCTTGACCACTGTTCTTTCTCCGGCTTTCTCCAGTTCCACCAACTTTCATCACTCGTGAGTGTCGTTTCAATTTGTTTCTTTTTAGTAGGATCAATAAAAGGATGTGGCCGTCCAAGCTTTTTGTCTAATTCAAAACCAGCCTCTTCCTCTTCTTCTCCCTCAAACTCATTGTTATAGACAACAAACCCGTTGGAGGAATCATTCTCCTCTTCTTCAGAGCTATCCTCAGAATCCGATACTTCATCATCATACGTTTCAACTGTCACATTTCCCTCAGTAGCTTTCCTATTCTTCTTTCTCCGACTTCCAGGATTCTTTCCGTATGAAGGGAAACTCGAAGACTCACCAGCTGGTTGAGGAGCTCTAGCAGCTCTAACCCGGCTCGAAGTTCCTTCAGGCCAATAGTCCTCACCTGGAATGCTAGCTCGAGCTCCGGATGCTGGCTCGAGTTTTCCTGAAGTCGAATCCATATAACTATAGTAAGGAGCCCTCTCAACAGACACATACTCAAATCCTTGTCCACTCTTTTTAGACCCTTCACTTGCATCTTCATCATCAGCATCATTCTCCTTCTTGCATTTGATACAATGTCGCAGTAACCGATCCGTAGAAGTAATCCCAACATGTAATCTCCTGACTGGAAACCCGCATTTAACCCGCCTCTACATTTATTGTTAACAGCATTTTTAACCAGTTTGATATCTTGAAACAACAACATTTGAACATGAACGTGTAAGAACCAACCTGCAAAATACAAGTACCGAGCTTTCCACTCTCTGTGCATACTTTATCTACGGGGGAGAGAGTAGAAACCAGAATCAGAAGTGAAAATAAGAAAATAGAAAGTGGATAGATGAAATAAAGCTGATGAAACCTCGATAGAGCCAGGAGGTGGTTGATATTGACGCCATTACACTCTCTACTTCCCACTGTGTCATTTTACATAATAAACTAGTCACACACACATCATTCGGTTCAATTCTGCTCAGAATCAGTATGAACTACAAGCACTACAAAACCCAGATGATAAAAGCCTAATCCAACAATAAAAATCCGATCTTTTAACCATTTCTACAAAGCTTCATACTTGAAGTTGAGCAGAAAAAAAAAAAGACGAACCTTGTTGTTATACCACGAGAGATTCTGTAGGAAGGGGTTTTCGATTTATCTGGGAGAAAATTCGAGCTCACTCATCTCGCTGAGGTTTGATTTTGAAGGGGTTTTAGTGTTTTTTGTTTTCTCAAGTTTTTCAGTTTTTGGGTTTATCCATTTATCCTCCTGCGTACTGAAGTCTGTAGTTTTCTCGGCTCACGCGCTTCACGCGCCGGTATAAGAACGCGAATTTGTGAGGTGCGAATATATGGGCTTTACTTGTTTAAGTAAGGCCCAATAGTAATGGATGAAACTGAGAGCTCAAAAGCCTGTTGGGATGAAAAGTGTAGGAAACTTCTTGATTGTTTTACACTCACACAAACAGAACAAGATGTCTTCTAAACTATTCACAACTAAGTTTTGGTATGTTTTAATCAAAAAATTATAATTACGTATTATATAGAACAAATTTTTAGTGAAGGCCAAATTGAAATTTTAGTATACTTCTCAATATTCGGAATTTCTTATAAGATCTTTAGATATTCTTTTTAACAAAAATCCAAAAGGATTAAGTCATTTTAAAAATGCATGATCTATTAACAGAACTAGCTTAAAACTGAAACCAGAATACAACAAAATAAATGCAAGAATCCCCTATATTATTATTTTAGAATACATTTGAAAAAATAACCTTACCCTCATGTGTTATTAACCAAAATGTCATTGTTTAGGTGTTAAGAGGAGAATGATTTTGAGATAACATACAAAAAAAGTCATAACTCATTAGACTAATTACATTTGATGCCACTATATTAATATTAATCCTTTACAAACTTATACTTAATAGTTTAATTGATATTTTGATATCCCTTATAAACTTATACAAAAATCTCTCCTTCTCTTTCCTAACAACAAAATTGTTAAATCATTTAATAACTAAGATTTGATTTCCAATTATATCATATTATTAATTTTTGTGTAATTTAAATTTACCAATCATCTTTATTTGAATTTATAAAAGCAAACATAAATTAGTAAATATATTTCACATCAATTTGTTTTTTTTGTAA
>KE154621.1:85151-98319 GCA_000411075.1 Sisymbrium irio | reverse complement strand
AATTTTAATTATAAGCACATTAATTAAAAATATATAATATCTTATTACATTTTAAATATTTTATAAATGATCTATAAATTTTAAAAAAAAAATTTGAAATTTTGATGATTAAAGATATAATTTTACAATTGAATTATTATAAATATCTCACCTTACACAAAGTGGAGGTTACTACCTAGTATTTATTCAAATTCGAATGCAAACAAATGATAGTTTTGACATTTGATATAGATAGTTTTGTCTTCCTCATAATGGAAGAATAAAGTGGGCTCTACGGTGGACCAGTAAAAGAAAATAATTAAAATAGTGTGGGTTCTACTACAAATTGACCAGTAAAAAAAATGTTAGTACGAATACATCTAAAGCCTGAAAGTAAAAAAAAAAAATACGAAGAAGACAAAGCTTTGATTTCTTTTCCCAAAATTCTTGATTAATTCCATATTTACGATACGATATAGTATATGGTTTGCATTGAGCGTGTGCTAAGGAACAAAAGAGAAAAAGAAAAGAAGAAGATTTGGATTTGGATTCGGAACCAAGGTGAGTGGCAATTGGCGAATGTGCCAATGTGGTCTGTACCAATATTAAATGAGTCTGACCAGACACATCATAGACATTACGGTATCTATCACAGGCCTATTTTAACCTAATATACATTATAATAGTCCTTAGTTTAGTTGTTTCAAACTCGCAAAACGACGATAACTATTTATTATCTATGGACCAAATATATGAGAAAGATAAAATAGCTTTTGTTTGTGCTTCTGAATTGTTGCAGAGGTAGACCACGTAAGACTATAACCCCAAAGGTCTGACTAGGCACAAGTTCCGGTGGCCCGCACGCGCCTAACGTCACGTTTTAAACTATTCGTGCAACGAGACTTTCTATGCGGCGTCGTATTTCTCAACGCTCCTTCTCCTCTCTATTTGCTTTATTGGTATTTATTTAGACTCTACTACGAGTTGACAAACAAAAAAATGAAGACTCTACTACGAAATTACAAATTCAGCAGCATATAACAACAACATTAGAAAACCTCGTATGCTTATATCGCCTTATACTGAGCTGGAGACGCGATATACAGACAATAGTTTAATGTCCCACGGGTGGGAATATCAAACTCTTTAAACCGTAAGCATATTACAAATTTTAAAACACGAAAAGACAGAATAATATGGGTACTAAACTAGTAATATCTTTCTCGAGCTTTTTTTTTTTAGTTTTAGAAAAATGAAGGAAAAAGTTGTTCTCTCAAAGCACTAAATAAACTGTATGTTTGATGCTTTTGTGACCGTTAATAAATGAGTGGCTAATTGGAAATCTCGTCAACCTTTTTCTGCGACATAATTCACTTCCACAAGCAATTGGAACAGAATCTCACAAGTGGCGACGTGTCTTTAACGCCACGTGGCGCCTAATCCTCTTTTGCTAAACAAATGGACTATATGTATAGATGTGTAATGTGTGTGTATGTTACATGTGTTTGTTGTATATCGTATAACTGCGAGGAGAATAAACACCTCGATGAGTATAGAGCAGATGTAGACATGTCATAAACATTTAGCAGAGATGCATGCACGCACACAAACAATGAACACATTTCAGTAGTTGAAGATTTTTTGTTCTCCTTTGAAAGAGAGACTACCACTACAATATATTCTGCTAACATTTACGCCCCTAACTAAAATATGACGACGATTGAAACGAATGCATCGGCTGCAATCACATGTTTATTCTTGGGTTATTTATAGTACATTTTTGTAAAATACTTTATTGAATGCCTTCCTACTCATACATTCTTTCCGATCGTTAGTACTTACGTATTGATGGTGTGCTTTGCAATCAACTATTCAGTAAAAAATGTGTATAATAATACGAGCTGCTGTTGTTTGATTAGTTTCTACGAATAATATTTTTCCTTTGTTTGTCGATTCTACCATGTTATTGTAGTTTGATTAAATTAAACACTAACTCAAATTATATAGTAATATTACTAATGGAGTGGTGGGGCAGAGAGAGGACAAGAGCGGGACAGTGGCATAAATCAGACTGCTGAAGCTGTCCCTTGTGCTGTTGGGTACATCCCATGTGTTGTCACACTTCTCTTCTTTCTTTTGTATATTAATTTCTAACAAATCATGTTATTCTATGCGATTTCAATTATTAATTACAACCATTCCATACTCAAAATTCATTTATATCTAATGGCACCAAACACTTTGGTCGCAAGCACTGGTCCGATGATTCAATATATAATTGTTTATCGTCCTTATAAATACCCAATCACCTATTGTGTTCCATTGTATTTGTGTAGCAACGAGATTAACAAATAACCATACAAGTCATCACTTGTTATCCCAAAAACCGTAAAAATATAAGCAAAAAGCTGGCAACGGAAATTCAGTGAGTAGTCCGATACCACTGGCCACCATTTCTCAGCACCACCAAATTAATAGTACTAGTTAATTCAGATAATTGGTCAAACCTATTTTGTTACCACGGTAGTAACTATCAAACCACAGTTTTTAGTAGTCTCAACAAGGTAATCTGTAGTCAGTTTGTTAAGCATTGTTTTTTTCGTGGCTAACTACCATCTAATCGGTTTTAATATATGGATGGTAAGTGGTAACGCATTGAGGACCACGCATAAATAATCTATAGCAAACCCGTTTTATATATGTATTCGGGGTTAGTTTACTTTCGCCTCTTTACGTATATCCGTTCCAGTATACTTATTACATGTAAGTTTATATGTACTGATATTTTACAGTTGTCTTTGGTATTTACTACATTTTATACAACGTCTAGTAATGACTTGTATTTATTCGGTGTGTGTGACTGTGCGTATTTGGAATTCTATAGAATAGTAGAGAAATAATTTATGAAAGCAATTCAATTATCAATTAACAAACAAAAAAAGCATAGTTCAGTTGTCCAATTATTGTTTTCTAAATACTGTTATTAATTGCATGGGAAGTTTCTTGGGTCCACGTAGGCGAGTGAGAAGGGAATAATGACAAGTTACATACCTCGGCTTCTGCGAAAGAAGCACCTCTCCCCATAAAAGACTTTGACTTTTAAGTTAATGCTTATTTTTATCTTTTTCAAATCGCTGAGTAAAATTCATCATTATGTAGTTATTTTAAGCTCGTGGTAATTATTGTGACGAGAATTAATTATAATTAACAACGGCATACCGTGATGGTAATCTTGTGTGTGGTCCATGTTTACACATTTTAGGAGAGACAAAACTTCTATGCATTGTCCAAAACAATTTGTATTGAATTGTCTAATCATTGACATATCAGCTTTATTGATTTTTGTTTCTCTTTTTTAAAAATAAAATAAAAATGATTATGATTAGTCACCATTTTCACGGTGATGTGATTATCTTGTTTCTAATTATGAAATAATCATTCCATTTCGTTTCAGTGCCTTCTACAGTAATACTAAGCCCTCGTTTCCCCCTATTACGTTTTCTATTAGTGTTGTTTACTGGATTGGTAAAATTCAGATAGTTCGTGCCGAAATATTTCTTTGATATTTTGTTGATATTTAGAGCGTTTATATAAATACAGAGCTATCTCTTCAAAATATTTTTGTTCGAGCAGAAATATTTATAATCTCAACTTATTTGTTTGCTCTTATAATTACATTAATTATACTATGTAACTTTTCACAACATAAAAATTTAATTCTTTTTTAAAAATCTTGATTTTGTTAGAAACCCATGTGTATACTACTACATAGCAGTACTTTTTGGGGTCTGAATGCGAATACAAAATTCATAGATGAGTAATACATATGTATAGTACATATATACATTTAATAAGAGAGATAAATCAAGCAATGTTGGTTGGTTGGTTGAACAGCGTACTAAGTTCATTAATTCTCGACGTAGTCAATACAAATCAGAGCAAGTACCTATACTGTTTTTGTTACTCGCAAGATAGACAAAAACAACTTAACTCTCTGTTTTCTTTTAGTTTTGCATTGTTTTCACACACTTAAGTCAAATGACTATAGGTCTACAGACAAATCCACTTTACGCAATCCAAAGCCAAAGGCCAGATGGTTTTGTTAGTTTCTAGATTGCCACATTATGCAATGGATGAAGTTGGGAACATGCTTCAAACATGCCCAAAAAGTTAAGCTGAATTATTCACCTACTTGCTACAATTATGTATTCACTAAAATTTATAGTATGATATATATCCGCGGTCAAGCGAATGTGCGTAATGAAATCGTTTTATATCAATGAACCAAATCGAACCACCTTACCAAGGAGCTCGTTTCATACTTTAAACCAAGAGAACAAATTCGTCTTGCCTTCAAGTAGTTTATTGTTCTCTTAGTTTGAAAAATGGACAGAGAGAATCGAAAACAGAAGAGATCATGCAACTGGTCGGATCTCATAAAGCATATTCCTACTCTTATGGATAACGTTTTTTCCTTCCTTTTTTGACATTCAAAAGACCCCTTATGGTTAAACAAAGAGCAACAAGACTTCATGTGTAACATTTGTCAAAAGAGGAATCTTCCTTTTCAATTTTGATACCCGTCTAACTAAAAAGAGTATAGGCGTGACGAGTTAGTAATATAAAAGTAATTCGATTTTTCCTTTTAATTAGGAGATAAACATTGCGGTGTAAAGAAGTTTAATCATACCAGTTAGATATGTTGACCAAATGGTCTATTATGTAATTGCCATACAAATTACCGATAATGCCATACCAGTTAACTGTCCTTAAATTAATTAGACAGACTACTAAGATGTTCCCAAGTCCCGAAGATTAAATAATTAGTAGTATATGAATAAATTAGTTTCAGATTTATCATTTTGCTGTACAAATCGCGTGAGAAGTCATCTAATTTTAATTATATAAAAAAGTCAGATTAAACGATTTAAAAAAAAAAATTAAGGACAGCTTCAAGGGAATATGTACAGCTAAAAGATCTATCGTCACAAGGTAGTCACTAATAATCTGGCACCGACTTGAACCGACCAACACGTGGCGCTAATCTCTACCGTCCGTTTCAAAAGAAATCGAACGCCGCTGTTTTGCTGCAGCTTCTACCACTAAACGTCGCTGATTTCTTCGGTCTCCTGACGTCGGAGGGAATCTCAGGCGGTGTCAACGTACGTATGAGCGCAAAGTTTAGACCTTTGAAAAACGGATGCACTTTAACCTCCGCCGCTCCTCGCCTTGACCCGAGTCGTTTGGTCGGATCCTTGTTGAGCAACCCGGAGATCAAACTACGCGCGTGAAGCTCGAACAACGTCGACGGCGAATCGGTCGGAAAACTCAACTGTCTCTTAACTATGTTACGGAGGATGACTTCATTCGTCGGCGCAGCAAACGGTGTCCGGCCATATATAATCTCGTAGAGGAATACCCCGAAGGCCCACCAGTCAACGGCATTCCCATGGGACCCACCTGAGGCGACTTCTGGTGCAACATACTCATGCGTACCAACAAACGAACCGGACCGGGCAGTAACCGGTTCGGCCACAAAAAGACGGTTCGGTTCTAGCGTCTGAACCTTTTTGGACCGCAAGACGCGATGGAAAATCTTAGCGAGACGAGTGAATCGACGCGGGGAAGAACGCGGTTGGTTTTCCGGGGACGATGAGGAGGATTCAACGGCTGCGATCGAGTCGGAGCATAAGGAGAGGTCAAAGTCAGAGAGCATGATGTGACCGTCCGATCTAACTAAGATATTTTCAGGCTTGAGATCTCTGTAGATAATGCCCAACATGTGTAGATATTCCAACGCCACTAGAACTTCAGCCGCGTAAAATCTGTTACAAAAATATTAACCAAAAATTAATTAAACATGTAAAATAAAGAGAATAAAAATAAAAAACGTAATTATTGTTAATGTGATGGGTTGAAAAAGACTCTTATTATCAATTCAAAGAACTGAAAAGGCCGACATGACAAGAACAGGTCAGGTCTTGTAAGAAGAAGATAACAAAAGATGTACAGAGTCAATGCATGCAAATTCGTATACATTGTCAATTCTCTATTATTATTATTTTTTACTGATATTCAAATAAAATAAAGGAAATTCGAGTTTTTGTTATTACCTGGCGGAGGAAAGGGAGAATCTGCGGTGGGGCTGTTTGTGACGGAGAGAGTGCAAGTCTCCGCCGGAGCAATACTCCATGACTATGCAAGAAAAATGCGAGGCTTCAAACTCGGCGTAAAGAGTGGGCAAAAAAGGATGGTCGAGCATCTTCAATATCTTCTTCTCCATCTCAGCTCTATGCATCTTCTTCTTCATCGCAAGCGTTTCTTTATCCACTACTTTCATCGCAAAGTACGAGCTCCGGCTCTCTTCTTCGTCTCCGGCGAGACGGCATAAGTACACGGTTCCTATATCTCCGGCGCCGATTCGACGCATGAGGCGAAAATCTCGGAATGTGAGGCCGTGTTTCCGTCGCCGTCGGATCTCTGAGTAAGCAAAGTCGGAGGAACGGTGCGGTTTAAGAGAGAGGAAGCTCTCTTCCTCGGGTATCATCGCGGTGGTTGACGGCGGCGCGTCGAAAGATAACCGGCTGAAACTGCTGCAGCTCTCCGTTCCGCTGCTAATCGGTGAGTTCGTCGTCTCTAAACTCATCTCACAGTCTGATTCTCGTAACATCGCAAGGAAATGAAAGTAGACAAAACAAGAAATGTGTGGGAAGAGTGGAATTCTAAAGCACAGAGTCAACAACAGCGAGGTGTAACATTGATTTATGGGAAAGTTTTGTAGGCTTTTTGGATCTGCAGAGCAGGAAAAATATTAGGGTTTATGATTGAGAAAGAAGTTTTTGAAGTTGAGAGAGAAGAGAGGAAGGAAATGGAGGAGGAGGAGTGTTCGGGTTTAGAGAGAGACGAGAGAGTTGGTGAGGGGTATTTATGCGTGTGTGTGGAGTTTATTAAAAAAAAAAAAAAAGGCTGTAACAGTAAAAAGACGTTACAGAAACTTTTTTTTCCTTTTTAACTGTGGTTAATAATTATTCGTACTCTGTTTACTTGATTGCACTTTTCAACGCCATGTGAATGGAACAGAAAAATAAAAAGAGAGCAAAGAGACCTTCGTGACGTAAGCTACTGTGACACGTGTGGGACGTTGTCACGTGCCTTAAGATGCAGCAGTTGTAGCTTCCTTCCTCCCCAATTATTTCATTTATCTTCTTGTTTCTTCCCATAGGGTGGCAAAACTCCAAATATGGATTTTGAAATTTAGTGACTAATGTTTTCATTCATGGGTTAACAGAATGATTGATTTATATAGATCTTATGTGTCTTTTTTTTCTTAAGGTGATAGGTTAGAGTTATTCTTAACAATAATTATTACATGTATTAGTTTCTCGGTCTTAGTTCATGTGTTTTTTTCTTCACCAACAACATACATTAATTATGCCGATATGATTCTGATCAAAATGGCAATGGAAAACAGTAACACTGACAATAAGTATTCGTATTATGGTCAGTTTGTTGGTTCTATTTTCTAATGATTTGATATGATTATAAATGTACCGACTATGGACATGTTTAATTATCATTAAAGACGATCCAGAGGCTGGAAGGGACCCAACCTATATGCTAGGATGTTGTTGGCATTGTGTGGCTTCATATTGTGTTACGTTCCAAGTTTTGGATTCGAGTCCAAGAAAAAGTGTTTGTATGTTAGGCTCAGGTCTGGTTTATTCTATTAATGCAAAATAAGATATGTCATCTACCTAATTTGTGTTCAATATGATCCAGTTCCACATCTTGCATATTGTGTGTGGTAGTACAGCGTATTCTATTATCAAATCGAATATTGTTTTGTTACCTGAACCTTTCTGACACCGGAATGCAACTTAGACGACGTACAACTTCTCTCAAATATTGTGGATTTGATCACTGTGACAAGCATATTGTTCTTCAATTTACGTTGATTGTTTTTTTCTCCATAAGACACTTTAATTGGTTACACTTATACAATCAAAGTATTGATACTCTGCGATACTTGTTAGCTTCGGTTTCTGAAATCAGGTAGGAATTAAAATAGGAATCTCACCCCAGTTGAAAAGAAGTATATAGAAACGCTTTAATGTTTGAACTCAAATGAATGGGATTTAGAGGGGAAGCGTAGCTTAGTTTTCAGGCACAATTACTTTTATTTTGTTTCACAAACTTTCAAAATGAACAAGTAATTATGATGGACAACGCCTATGGTACATATGCTCCTCTCCTTGGCTACCAGGCATAAACACACGTTTTGAAAATATGAAAATATATCGAGGAAACTCTTCTGCTTTTTTGTTTCTTTGATGTAATCTTAATAATAACAATTGTTGTGTTTTCGATAAATTAAGAATTCTAGTAATATTTTATGATTCAGGAGTTTCTAACTAAAAACTAATTGGAAACAAGTGATTGATTCTTATGATCTTATCTATTATATACTTCTTCAAATCTCTTCTAATAATTTAATATGTCATGATTTGGAACGAATATGAGAATACGCTTTAGATGTATTGGAACAAATAGGAGAAAAATAGATTGAGATACGTGAGAAAACATTTGATCATTTGTTCATACCAAAAAAAAAACATTTGATTGTTTGTCGAAAGAGGGACAAAGTCGTAATTTTACCAGCTAAGAGAGGCAAGAGACAAAACATAACTGACCTCTCTGAACTTTGTTTTTATGAAACCCCAGAGAGATATATTCCCTTCCTCGTTGGTTCGTAAAGACAATAACTGTTGCGTTACTAAGATCTTCTCAAGCTATTGTTTGGTCACCGGTTTAACTATATCCCGAACTTGTACCAACTAAAACTACATCGAATGACTTCTGTCCTCTACATACTGTATCTCGCGGGGTCCATGTTTTGTACGGATCAGTTCCCACTTCATTCCAATTACTTCCGCCTCGAATCTTTTTTTGAAGCTTAACAGACGATTTAATCCGTTTGATTTTGTTGTAAAATCTTAAATATTCTGTAGAAGAGTTACATAGAAATGGATGACGTATATTGTTCATGACGGGCTTAACTTGTACTTATCAATAAAAGTGGATCCTGTAATGAAAATATTAAAGATATTGATCCGCAGAGATATGAAGAGATTAACTAAAACAGTGTAATTAATTAAAGCATAGGAAGCGAGGAAGACTGGCAACATTTAGGAATTGTAGGTCCCTTCCTCTCTGACGCGACAGCTTTTGGGGTCCAAATATAAATTGGAAACTGCTAAATAAATAATTTCGTTTGGTTTACAATAAAGGACATATGCAAATAAATCCTTGAAAAATTAACCGATATTCAAAAAGACAAAATTACAGCCCAAATAATGAAGAGAAAGCTCTAAAAATTTCGAACAAAAAAACAAAAGCTCTGTAAATAGAAGGAACATGGATTTTCTAATGAGAAGCACATCACAAATACTCGGTGTGAATAATTTTCTAATGCTTGTTTCCATGTTATACCGTGTATTTAAGAAAGGTTAAATTAGATGACGATCATCGATCAATTGTATGCAGGAAACAGTTGATTCTTGATAAACTGAGGAAGTTTTATTATATACTGTACTACTATTATTTATTATATAACAAAACATATAATATTCGATCAACAATAAATTTATGATCAATGTTTTTAGGCAAGAAGAAACGGTTTCGTCTTTGTTTGTGTTAAACGTATCTCAGTAAAAAAAATTCTCATTAGTATTATACTATAGTATGCAGTTTTTATTTTTGATTGAATTGATTTTTAACTACACAATAAACCAATCTTTTAATATATAAATAATTTTAAAATAACGAGTGTATGTCTATTTTAATTATGTGTAAAATTTTAAAACATAATTTATTATTAAAACAGATTTATCATATATATATATTTTGGAAATACAATTTTGTAGGGAGCCGATAACTGAGTTATACAGTAGGCAAGAAAGTTGGGTGCATAAAAAAGTGCAGCAGCAAGTGTAACGTATATTGATATTTTATAGAAGTACTAAATTACTAATTTATAAAAACTGCGCCATATCGAATTATATGTTTCTCGTGTATATGCAGATACAAATACGTACATATAAATGGATACCTGATTAAAATAGTTATCTATATACCTAGATACTTGATACTTCACTATACGTGATTACGTGTCATATGATCGACATAGACGTATACTTATATACTTGATTATATATGTCATATATACACTCAACAAACGTAGACATACATGTACAAACACTTCAGTGTCGCATTCTATACATGTAGAAACAAAAAAGAAGACATGGCAAGTGAGATTGCTTGTGGGCATGTCAAATCTGTAAGAATGAGAATGATTAATAGAATAATATAGATACATACATACACATTAGCCACTCCGTATGCATATAGGTGCGTATATTTGCTAGCGGAGAATAAAAGAAAATTGTTAGATTTTTTTACAAAAGTGAGCCATATCATAAAACTTGTTTGATATCAATTGGGAAACTAACCAAATAATTTCTTAATCATTCTAGAGTCACATCATCGGCTAAAAATGGTCACATGGCATGTGTGACAATGTTATATATATCTGGACTTTGGCAAGAGTTAGACGAGTAGGGTTTCAAATAGCATGATAATGATGTAATAGTTAATATTAGGGCATCTCCCAAGAACCGAATCGTATAATTAATTCGACGGTGACTCTCTTTGTATTTATATAATTTCCTATTTAAATAGACTTGGTTTAATACAGTTTATTTATTTTAAAGTTAACTTTTTACTAGCGATTAAACCAATGAAGTCCTAATTAGATGACTTCTATTGTTCTACATACAGCATCTAATAAACATATATTTCACTACTGTATTACATTGTGGTATATATAAAATAAATGAAGTCCTTAATAACAGGGTGTTAAAAATGTAAAGGCGTGCTCATTGTAAAATTTTAACTATCCCTCCTTGTCAAAACGAGATCTCTTTAAGATTTGGTTTAGATTTTATGTTGATAACAAGTTTTTTTAAGAGCTTTTATCACTAGCACAAAGTTAAGCAAAGGTAAATCCCAACATGTGAGATCGTGTGGACCACATGGCATATACTACTAGTTTTAAGCACCCTGGATTTGGTCTATACTAAATCCAGACCAAATACTGTCGGTATCTACTTAAAAAAAACTATCTACTTAGGTAAAAGGAAAAAGAATAGCTCTATAATTTGATAGCACAGATCTTTAAACCATGCTGAAAAACAGATCAGTAAACTCTAATTGTTTAAATATATGTCTCTAAGTAATCTTTCAATATTCATATATACAAGTGTAAATAAGTAAGCATTTTCCACGAATTTTGTGATGTGGTTCTCATTATATCTTTTGATCTTCTGTAGATTTAAACTATCAGTCAAACAACCTCAAAATCGTGACACTCTCAGTATCTTTTAGTTGTCAAAAACAACCATGTTGGTAATATACAACATCATAATCAGTCAAACACTCTCAGTATTATTCTATACTGCTTCCCGGTTTCATGCAAAACTATCAGTCAAACAACCTCATTATTATTCTACTATATTTAACATCATATATATTTTTGCTGGTGTTGGTGTATAGCATATCAATTTCTGAAAGTTCACAAACGAAAAAAAAATCAGTTTCTGTTAATTTTTATTATTTTCATTTAGAATCGAAATCCTTTAAAAATTCAAATCTAAATTAAGCGATCTACATCCGTATGAGAAAAATATACACTACTATGTTATTTTAACCAATGATCGAATTAGATAAGGGAGAATGAGGTCATCCTCCAGAGAGGATGCAAGATGAATCATTTAATTAGCGCCAGCTGAATGAACATTTAGCAAACATGATTTATAATTCCTAAATTATTAATACTGTATGGTATAAAATTTAATTTTCAAAATCCAATGGCAATTTTTTATAGCCCACACAAGAAAGGATACCTTATTTTTGGATAAATGTTTTTAATTGTGCTCCGTCTATATGCTTACAATACTTTTTTCAATCTATGTATTCTCTTTTTTTTCTTTTTGAACTTTAATGATAAATATTGAAGAAATGAGTATTCACTTTTTGGGATTGGGGTGAGGAAAACTTAAATATTATACATATAAGCGTATCTTATACTAGTATATATTTAACATGTCTTTCCATGTCGTTAATTTTATTAGTCTATTTTAGCTTTTTGTAACCATAAGCGTAAAAAAATTGGACGGAAATTATTGGATGAAAAAGTGGATTATGGATAGATAGGCTTAGACTTAGAGACCTAGTCACGTAGATACCTTTTCCACCTTAATCTTCGAGCTAATCACGTTTCAATAATCCGGGAAGAATATGAGACAAATAATTAAGCCACTTTCCTAGAAGATCATAATATATGGAGGAAAAAAATATTTCGTATAGACATAAATATATACCTTAGGGAAGTTACGTGAGGCTAAGAAGTTAATACTTCTACTGCTGCTGCTGTTCTGTTGTTGATATTTTAATAAGATAACTACGATAAGATTATTGACTAATTAATTGGTATAATTTTAATAATCAAGAGGGCAAACCGGCCGCCAATATTCCCGCTGCCGTGGTAAGCCGACACACGGACAAAATGTGTTTAGAAAACAGATTGAAGTTTTATGGCTTATTAAAAAATGCATGGCCAAATGAATGGTTAGATCTCTATATTATTTGCAAGAATCATGGCATCCGCTTGTTTCACCAAACGAAGATGTACATAACGCATACTTAAGTATCTAAAATGGAATACAAAATCTATATTGGAATACGTAAGTACGTAATAATTAGTAAATTAATAACTAATTGCAAGAAAGAAAGAAATAAAGAAACAAAAAAAGAAATAAAGAGAGAGCGAAAAAAGTACGTAATAACTAAAGTGTTATAAATCCGGTGTGGATGGCGCATAACTAAGACCGTACATGAACCAAGGACAAGCCGGACAGGACCAAGGAGCTTTGACTTAGTCTACTACACAATCTAATGTATTAGTCAAACTTGTAATCAATGCTCTGATTCTTTTCCTCCTTGTAAACCCTTGCCTCACCACTATATAAAGATGGTGAGAGTTAATGAGAAAGACACACCAATTCACAATCTCTTCTCTCATTTCTTAACACGTTATCACCACGAGTTTGCTCTCTTTTCCCTGAGCAAATCT
>KE154621.1:43513-67464 GCA_000411075.1 Sisymbrium irio | reverse complement strand
TATATATATATATCTGCAGGAGGAAAGGCCGACGTTGTCAAATATCAACTTGGACGTACCTCTTGGCAGTCTCGTTGCTGTGGTTGGTAGTACAGGAGAAGGAAAGACCTCCCTGATATCTGCTATCCTTGGGGAACTTCCTGCAACATCTGATGCAATGGTTACTCTTAGAGGAGCAGTTGCTTATGTTCCACAAGTTTCATGGATCTTTAATGCAACAGTATGCTCTTCTATTCTTTTACTTTTATAATTGGGCGTTTGCAAATTTTTTTTTCTATACATAATGCGTCAGTTACTTAATATACTTAGTGGATTGTTTCTTAAGTTTTTGATTTTAAACTGTTCTGAGACGATGATTGATATCTATGTTCTTAAAAATAAATTTCTAGGTACGTGACAATATATTGTTTGGTTCTCCTTTTGACCGTGAAAGATATGAAAGGGTCCTTGATGTGACTGCGCTCAAGCATGACCTAGAATTACTACCTGTAAGTTTTGAGGAGAACTTCGCGTACTTGATAATAAGAATTTGTCTTCCCTAGCTCTCGTATTTTTCAGTTTGTTTCAACTTCTTTATCTTGCTTGATAGGGTGGTGATCTCACGGAGATTGGAGAAAGAGGTGTTAATATCAGTGGAGGACAGAAGCAGAGGGTATCAATGGCTAGGGCCGTTTACTCAAATTCAGATGTATTCATCTTTGATGACCCGTTAAGTGCCCTTGATGCTCATGTTGGTCAACAGGTAACAGCTCGTTGGTTCTTGTCTGATAAGATTGGTCCTTTTAATTTTTTTTGCATTGGAGAAAGAGGTGGTAACATTTTTGTATCCGGTCATTATGGGAATACCGTCAATCTGAACTATAAAATAATTTGCTTCAGGTTTTTGAAAAATGCATAAAAAGAGAATTGGGCCATAAAACGAGAGTTCTTGTGACAAACCAGCTCCACTTCTTATCGCAAGTGGATAGAATTATACTTGTCCATGAAGGCACAGTGAAAGAGGAAGGAACATATGAAGAGCTATCCAATAATGGACCTCTGTTTCAGAGGTTGATGGAAAATGCAGGGAAGGTGGAAGAATATTCAGAAGAAAATGGAGAAACCGAGGCAGATCAAACGGCCGTAACACCAGTTACGAATGGGACTACAAACGGTCTTCAGATAAATGGAACTGACGATAAGAAATCCGAGGAAAGAAACAAGAAAGGAGGGAAGTCTGTCCTCATCAAGCAAGAAGAACGTGAAACCGGAGTTGTGAGCTGGGGAGTCCTGAAGAGGTAACTTGAACGTTTGGCTTTTGCGCTCTTACTTGTTTGCATTTTTCCCCATAGTATATATATCTTTAGGTATTATTCTTGTTCCAACAACTGGTTGTATTATTCTTGTTCCAACAACTGGTCCATTCATTTGCGGCGTTTAACAACAAACGAATCATAATCTTTATATTTATTGGCTGAACTGCAGCTTTACAGGATATCAAAGTGACTTGTGCGGTCTTACCATATTCTCAGGTACCAGGATGCACTTGGAGGGGCATGGGTAGTGATGATGCTCCTGTTATGCTACGTTTTGACAGAAGTATTTCGGGTTACCAGCAGCACGTGGTTGAGTGAGTGGACTGATGCAGGAACTCCAAAGAGTCATGGACCCCTTTTCTACAATCTCATATATGCACTTCTCTCATTTGGACAGGTATGAGTTACATTTGCTTGATGGACCACCTATATATACAACATAGCATCTGGAACCTACCCAGATATAGAAGACATATTCTTTTTCTTTTGTTACTTAACTTTGAGAAAACAAAGGTGGAGGTTGAAAAGGTTAGTACGAGCTTGATTTTATGTGCTGAGTCTCTTTCTTTTTGCTTTCAGGTTTTGGTGACATTGACCAATTCATATTGGTTGATTATGTCCAGTCTTTATGCAGCTAAGAGGTTACACGACAATATGCTTCATTCCATACTAAGGGCCCCGATGTCCTTCTTCCATACCAATCCGTTAGGACGGATAATCAATCGATTCGCAAAAGATCTGGGTGATATCGATCGTACTGTGGCCGTCTTTGTAAACATGTTTATGGGTCAAGTCTCACAGCTTCTTTCAACTGTTGTCTTGATTGGCATTGTCAGCACTTTGTCCTTGTGGGCCATCATGCCCCTCCTGGTCTTGTTTTATGGAGCTTATCTCTATTACCAGGTAATGTACCTTCTAACCGCATCATTTAAGTAATTAAGATCAAGTAGTATAGAAAGAGAAAAGGAACGCAGGGCGATTGATGTTATACATTCTGTTATAGTGTTGTCATTTTTCGAGTTATATGTATGTATGGAAATTTGTTCTTTTGGTGCTTAAGCTATCTACACTCAACTGTTAGCAAAACCCTGCTCATGGTGTTGCGTGTTAACCAAATTTCTTATTGCAGAACACAGCCCGTGAGGTTAAGCGTATGGATTCGATTACAAGATCGCCCGTTTATGCACAATTTGGAGAGGCATTGAATGGCTTATCAACTATCCGTGCTTACAAAGCATATGATCGGATGGCTGAAATCAACGGAAGATCGATGGATAATAACATCAGATTCACTCTTGTCAACATGAGTGCCAATCGATGGCTCGGAATCCGTTTAGAAACTCTGGGTGGTCTTATGATTTGGCTGACAGCATCGTTCGCCGTCATGCAGAATGGAAAAGCTGAGAACCAACAGGCATTTGCATCTACAATGGGTTTGCTACTCAGTTATGCCTTAAATATTACTAGCTTGTTAACAGGTGTTCTGAGACTTGCGAGTTTGGCTGAGAATAGTCTAAATGCAGTCGAGCGTGTTGGCAACTATATAGAGATACCGTCAGAGGCTCCACTTGTCATTGATAACAACCGTCCACCTCCTGGATGGCCGTCATCTGGATCCATAAAGTTTGAGGATGCTGTTCTCCGTTACCGCCCTCAGTTACCACCTGTGCTTCATGGGGTTTCTTTCTTTATTCATCCAACAGATAAGGTGGGGATTGTTGGAAGGACTGGCGCTGGGAAGTCAAGTCTATTGAATGCGTTATTTAGAATTGTGGAGCTGGAGAAAGGAAGGATCTTAATCGATGAATGTGACATTGGCAAGTTTGGACTGATGGACCTACGTAAAGTGCTCGGAATCATTCCACAGTCACCAGTTCTTTTCTCAGGAACTGTGAGATTCAATCTTGATCCATTTGGTGAACACAATGATGCTGATCTATGGGAATCTCTGGAGAGGGCACACTTGAAGGATACCATCCGCAGAAATCCTCTTGGCCTTGATGCGGAGGTACTCAGCTACCACCTGTATCTTGAGATTCAATTGTTATATATTTTGATTCGAAGCCTCCTTTTTATGTGGTGGAAACTGATTTTTTTTATCCTTCGTTGTTGCGTTCCAATTCAGGTCTCTGAGGCAGGAGAAAATTTCAGTGTCGGACAGAGGCAGTTGTTGAGTCTTTCACGTGCGCTGTTGCGGAGATCCAAGATACTCGTCCTTGATGAAGCAACTGCTGCTGTTGATGTTAGAACTGATGCCCTCATTCAGAAGACTATCCGAGAGGAATTCAAATCGTGCACGATGCTCATCATCGCTCACCGTCTCAATACCATCATTGACTGTGACAAAATTCTTGTGCTTGATTCTGGAAGAGTATGTTCTTAAAATTTTATTTATTTTCTTTGTATCTCACACCCTACTTGTTTCTCACCTAACCTGTTCTACTTCTACTTTTCAACTCAGGTTCAAGAGTTCAGTACACCGGAGAACCTTCTTTCAAATGAAAGAAGCTCTTTCTCCAAGATGGTTCAAAGTACTGGAGCTGCAAATGCTGAGTACTTGCGTAGTTTAGTACTCGACAACAAGCGTGATAGAGATGACTCGCAACCACCCTTACAAGGCCAAAAGAAATGGCTGGCTTCTTCTCGCTGGGCTGCAGCTGCTCAGTTTGCTCTGGGTGTGAGTCTTACATCATCACACAACGATCTTCAAAGCCTAGAAATTGAGGATAATGGCAGCATTTTGAAGAGAACAAAAGATGCGGTTGTGACTCTGCGCAGTGTTCTCGAGGGAAAACACGACAAAGAAATTGCAGAGTCGCTTGAGGAACATAATATCTCTAGAGACGGTTGGTTGTCATCACTCTATAGAATGGTAGAAGGTAAATAGACTACGTCCTAAAAACCTGAAGATATGATTCTATATGCAAAACCTTAATCATCAGATATATAGCTAACCGAAACGTCGAAGTCGATTCTTTCTCTTATATTGCTTTCCGCTGTCTACATTTTCAGGGCTTGCGGTGATGAGCAGATTGGCGAGGAACCGAATGCAACAACCAGGTTACAATTTAGAAGGAAATTCGTTTGACTGGGACAATATCGAGATGTAGATAAGTGCAGGTTAAGCTAGGAATCATCGTCATTTGAAGAAACGTTTTCCCTTAACCAAAATTGTTAGTTTTGGGTGCCTCAAACTGAATTTTGTTCTGCAAAGAAAATTAAACTTTGTTCTGTTCGTTTCGTCTTTAATAATTAGAATAGTTACTTCGTATCCTTCGACTCGTACATGGGATTCTGAAAAGTTCAGAAACAGAATGATACCCTTTTCAGATTTGATGATACAGAGGTGACTTGTGATGCAATTTTGGAGCTGGATAAAATTGTAAAAATGAGTTTCCCTACAGTCGTTCATGTACAAAAAAACTCATCATCACTGTAGCACCAAGAAAGAAACGAACATCAAGAAACTAAAATTCCCGAAGCCTCAAGAACGGAATGAGGCCTTTCTTAGGGTTGAGAATCATCAGAATCTTGAGATAATTTGGAAGCATCTGTATCGGTTGTGCCATGAACGGATTCAAACCCATTGGCAAAGACATTCGCGAGAGCAGTCAGAACCTGAAAGACATTGGGAAGGCTTGATTTGAGGTTGTCCAGTGTCATTCTCTTACTAACCTCGACCGAGTTCAAGTACTTAGCTTTCTCAATGTCCACTCGTTTTCTCAAGGCTTCGATCTTGGCTTGTTTAACTGACAATGGATGTTTAGAGCCCATCGAGCTTGCTGCCTCCTCTTCCATTGCTAAAGCTCCCTCGAGCCTTCTTTCGATCTCAGCCAGTGAAATTAGCTCTTTCTCCAGCCTCTTCTCAAGTTTATTACATTTTCTCCGCAGGTTGTATTCCTCAGCTTGTTGATTAATAACAGATTTGATTGCCATCAAAAAGCTTTTAATGGCCTCTGACGTTACCTATATCACACAGAACAGTTGCATTTGAACATAATTAAGGCAGCTTTTCATGGAGCCAAGAACCAGAAAACACGTATAAGTTGCAAGTGATGGAAGGACCTGATCAGGGAGCTTTTCAAATACAAGCTGCCACTCTTTGCAGAGCTTACGAGCAGCAACAGGCAAGCTGCGTCTTTGGTTATCTTCCGTTGAGAGGCGATCAGTAAGTTGGATCCACGTACAGAGTGTTTTCACGTATTCACGCTGCGAATTTACTAACTTGCAAAAGCTATTGTACCAGCAAGTAACCTCGGTCTCTAGTTGATTAACCGCCTGGCGTTTGTATTCCGAACTGAGATCTATAGTCGGGTAATCTGGAAGATGGTTCAGTTGCTGGGATATATGAATTTGGACTTGATGGCACTTGAGCATTGTTTTCCACATATGCGCTAGTCTGCGTGTATTAAGAGCAAATGAATTTTGAGAAGCTACACATGCAAATCGCATGAAAAGGGATGCTTTTCACTAAGGTGGCCAGCAAAAGAATAGTTTACCCGGAAGTTAACGCAACTAGCTGCGGATACAGCTCGTCATTGATCAAGCTAAGCACACATGAGCAAGTCGTAGTTATGGAATCTTCTAGGCGCTGTATCTCGGTTTCCAAACTCTCCAAAGACATGCGTGTCTTCTCCATCTTGCTCACATCATAGGCTTCCCCATCTTGCTTTTGCAGTAATGCAGACTTCCTCTCATGCTCCACTTTGGTCATTTCTTTGTTCTGATCAGAGAATAAAATTCAGCATTTCATTGTTGAATCGGACAATCTACCAATAAAAGAGTTGGATCAGCTAGTTCTTACTCTGACTAGCTGGTAAAGTTTCTTCTCAGCTGTGTATAGCTTCTCAAGTGTGCTGCAGTGAGCTCCAGGCCTGCAGGGTTCAACAGCGCCGCTTGTTGTAGCATCTTTGTCCATCTGAAGAGACTTTGAAGACCAGCTCCATGACAATGCACTGAATACCTTCGCGGAGCTGCTTCTCTTCCCTGCGACCCACATTAGTATTATAACATGCTTACAAACATAAATCGGCAACTGAGGTCGGTCCAACATCCAAAGAGATTGAAAATATTAGATGACAGTTAAGAAGCATCAAGAGAATTCTTGGTCAACCACTTACTTCTTGTTTCATGGTAACTGAAAGGATCAACAGAATCTCTACTGTTGATGTCTACTATGACAGCAATCTCCTTCTCACAGCCCGATGCTTTTAGAAAGTAATCATCCAGCTCTCTGATGATCCCTTCTAAGGTCTTCCTGATCCTACAATCAGTCACACCAGTGTTCTCCAGATCTTTACCGTAACAGCTTGTCATCGATGAGTTATCGTCTATAACTTCTTCCAGCTTAAACTTCAGACGCCGTGGCTTCTTCACGTTAGAGCCACCAACGGCCTCTATTTTCCGAACACTTAAATCAAGGCAATTACCTCCTTCTTCTTGTTGATCATCTTCTTCCTCAAACTCAGACTTCGTCTCTGCCCAATTATCCTCTTCAGCCTGCTGAATCTTTTGTTTCTTCTTCAGGTCAATTTGTGTAACTACATTATCACCATCTGGATGACTATGGAGCTCCAGTGACTCAAATGGGTTCCAAAGGTTCCAAGAATTCGGCAATGGTGGCGGAGGGGCTGCACCACTTTCTTCATCATTACCACCAATATCTGCAGCACACTCTTCCTCCTCGTAATCAACCGATTCATTCTTATGACCAGTCTTGGGCTTTCTCAAATCCGGGCTAAACGGAGGAGGTGGTGGAGGAGGTAACGTAGGAGGAGGAGAAGGAGGCAATGTAGGAGGCGGCGAAGGAGGCAAAGTAAAACTTAGTCCATAACTAGTGTTTTCAAGCTCCAAAGACTCGGACTCTGTGAATTGCCTAAGAGTGACTCCAGTGTTCCTCAAAGCTCTAAGATAAGCCAACTGTGCATCAGCAAATTCTCCCCTGAACCCTAATAACTTTTTCATAAGCCTCTTTCTCTGCCTACATACTAAAACCTTTTCCTCATTATCAATGCTTGACGCAGCACAACCCATTTCTTCCCACAACCAAATTACTCCCCTTTCCCTCTTTCTTTACACTCGATCACTCAAATTCTGAAATCGAGAATGGCTAAGTTAAGCTCTTTGCTTGAAAATGTACAAACTATTTAAACCAAAAGGCCTAAACTTTTCAATCTAGAGATTCATCAGTGAACGCCAAGAAAAGAAGAAAGAAAAAAAGGCTTGGAGAAATATCCAAAGTGCTCTCTTTTTCTCTTTAGTTTTGTGGATCGTCACTTGCAGTAAAGTGTTAAGAGATTACAGCTAATTAATCTCAATGTACTTTTGAGAACATACCAACGAAGCTCGCGAATGATTTATCTCCAAAAAGGAAGCCGCTTTTCATTCATTTCACTTTACTCTTTGACGCCATTTCTCTGAAGAAGCAACTTCGAAGAGAACATCTTGAGAAGACAACACTTTTGGAAACAGCAATTTCGACGAAGGTCAAAGCTTGGTCCAAAGCTCAGAAACAGCAAGAAAAGGTGAAAAACGATGCAACTAGAAACCAAAAAAGAAAAAACGAAGAAAGAGTGAGTGAGAGAGAAATTAATTTGGCCTGAATATTTTATATATCTTTAGTACAGAAGATACTGACATGGAACCTGGTACAAAGAAAAAGACACTGTTAATGTTTCTTTAGTTCAATATAAAAATAGTAGTTTCCTTCTTTAATGTGAAACAGATGTTATATAAACAGAACAAATAAAAAAAAAAGAAAAGAAAGTATATCCTTTAAAGCGACCAAACATGATCAAAGGCAAAGATTAAGTTGGCGAGCATCAACAGCGAATTAACTTAAACAAGAAGGAACTGTTTTAAGCCTGAGATCGCCCCTTTTTGTGGTTTAACTATTGTTTTTATTTGTGCTCCCATCGTTTTAAGTTCTTAGCTTAGTCTAACGCCAAGGTATTCTTGAATCAGACATACAAAAGATATTGACTGAGCACAAATTTATGAAAATATGAACGCTGAAAATGAAGGTATACAAGTTACATTTTATACAAGATTGAAACATTTTTCGTTACCATCTAGATAAACAATATATGTAATAAAAAGAAGAGAATGTGGCATTTTTAGTATTTTCTTGTAACTATCATAAATCTATAGAAAGTATTTTGTGTTTATAAGCATCAGTCACGTACAAAAATTGCTGAATCGTAAGAGAAATTAAAATACTAATTAATAAATTAATTTTGTGGTATTATATCTCATTCGGGTTGTTTTATACATTTTTCTAGATTTCTCTATGACTCTAAGTAATCTGTACAAAAATGATCTTGTCTATAATCACACATACCTAAGGTGTTGGAATGCAGGAGGAAACAGGATTGATGAAACAATTGTACTTTTCAACCGCTACGGGTGTTTAACTACTCCGATAAGATAACTTCAAGAAAAAAAGGGAGTAAATTTGGTCTTCCAAAGTAATATTAGAGAGGTATGAGGCAACTGTTTTTCTTTTCCTTCTTCAAAAGGTATGGACGCCTTTTTATATACAATAAAGAGAAAAAGAAAGAAGCATGAACTTTTGTTTATCCTAAAAGGTTTGGAGTTAGCAACTATTTTAGATGGAAAAGTTAAAAAAAGGAAGAGGAAATGGGACAAAGGTGACAAGATTACACTAGGCAGAGAAAGAAAGAAAGATAGACAGCAGCATCCTAAGAGAAGAGTGACGCCCATGTTAGCCGTAGCATTTATCCATTTATTTCTTTTCAACAAAATAAAATATAATTACTGTATAAAAGAAGTTAAGTCATTTTTTTATTAAAAAAAAACTACTTTCTACACACATTACCGAAATCTATGGGGTTCGGTAATGAAACCACACCCCAATTAATGTTTTAGTATCTCGTGTATGTTTCATTGTTCCTTTTTTCCTGATTTATATTTTTTACTTGCCATACAATTGGGATATGAGAGTTCAGTAAAGCTAATTTGATATTTGCTTATAGCCTTATACAACGACAAGTCTGACTAGACAACCAAATCGTATTATTTATCATTGTATTATTATATCCAAAAGCAGTATTACTTGGTCACAAAGTTAATGGCTTTGTTTGTGGTTTTTTATGAAATGGAAGGGTATCTTAATCATCAAGTATGGTTTAACAAAAATAACATATACAAAAGTATTTGTCACTTAAAATATGATTGATTTTGCTGATAAGAAGTACATTGCCTTGTATAGTTGATTTGGCATATGCTTGTATACTTAGTTGTGTGCAAGAGTTTAAACGATAATTCAGCATTCTGATGCTTGTATGAATTCTTCAACCAGAATAAACCAAAATTAGTATATATGCAATTCAGGACGTTCGGTTCGTGATAGTCCCAAAACATGATTAAAATTTTAATTTTAAATATTATTTGGTATTAGGTCTCTTTACCCAAAGCCAATCACCAGTTTTCATCACGACAACATATTGAATGATGACACACATAAAAGAAACTTGCAATAGGCGCAATCACTCTTTTAGTTTTCATGTATCGATCTTAAGTAGCGAATTGAGTGAAGTGCTGTTGAACCGCTGGGCAAAACCGCGGATGACAAGCACTATAACATCGCGGAGATGGCGCGAATGCACCACCATGTCTACTTCATTCTCACTATCCACAACAATCCTCAGCCTTCTCTGGTCACTACGAAATGTCTCTACCTGGTTTCATGCAAAAGAATGAGAACTTATAAGACATATTGAAGATTTAAGAGTGCAGTGATTGTGGTCAAAGAAAAACTTACATGGAAAGGAGGAACATAGCTTCCACGAACTTCAGTACTTGCGAATGACGTCTTTGTACCTGGTTTCACAACCTTTAGTCTCTTCCTGTTCATTTCTAGCATTCGTCTCTCGAGATTTCCCTCTCCCACAATCTACAATCATTAGCACTTTCACCCTTTAGAAAAACCCCAATGCGATGAACGAAAGAATCAATTATAACACAAGAATATTTCCTAGGTACAGACCTTTTTTGGATAAGGGTCCTTGTCATAAAGCACCTGGTTCCATAAGATCAAAAGAAGGAAAAAGAACATGAGAATCGCTCATATAGGAAAACTAGTGAAGCTAGGAAATCAAAACACAAAGTTAATCTTACCTCAAATTTCACTAACCCAGTTTCTAGTTTCAGCTTCACTTCCTTATAAAGATCAGGTTCTGCAAATTAAACATCGCCGTGAATCCAATCGCTTTTTAAAAATAAAGTAGTAGTGGAAGAGGCAAGAGAGATCCCTCCTAAAGGACGATGACAACATTCATGACAATTATGATGATAATAACTGAAAATCTTACCAACAGAAACAGGCTCTGTTGATGCAGAAACTGGGTGACCTTCAACACCATCTTCACGTATGGGTGTATATACAACGACCAGTCTGTATCCGACATCATCCACATTAGCTTCATACATCCTTCCTGTCTCACCTACAAAATTAACTGAAATAAATCAAACCCCTATATGAAAGATGGTTGAAATGTTTCCAGATATTTGGGTAAAACAGAACAGAGAATTAAGACTCATACATGAATTGCTTTGCTTTACTATGTGACCAAAGTTTTGTGGGTACCTGGAATTGAGATGAGATCAGGGCTTCCAACCATTGATCTAAGCCATTGGATCTTACTCTTACCCTCTCTACCACCAAAATAATTGCCTCGAACAGCGTATAAGTTGGTGTGGAAACCACCTCCTTCAATGTCCAGCTTTTCTATCCTAGGGAAACCTGAAGTAGATACAAAGTTGGTCACAACTTCACTTCAATAGATATATTTAAAAACAAGATGCAATGGCAGCTGAAATGCGTAGAAACCTGGTGAGACTGGACCAGTCTCGGCATATGCTGGTTCACTAGATCTTCCAAACACATCGTGTACAACACATTCGCATTTGAGACATCTGCCAATATCTTCAAACCGCACCTTGTATGAACACGAAATTTCTGAAGAGAGAGCTTCATACGATGTCTCATTCCCTGATTCCAGTGAGCGGAACCTGTCATTTATAGAAAAGTTAATAAAATCTGGAAGCAAGTTGCCAAAAGGAAAGCAGATTGGCCAAGGATATGGAGGCATCAGAGGCAGCCAAATCTGAAACATGGTCTACTTATAGCACTCTGGATGAGAAAATTTCATAGTTCCAGTAACTCCAAAATGTCTCGGGCAAATATTTAGCCATTGATAAAAGCTGCGGTGAGATGCAATATACCATTGATATTCGATAGCTCCTTTGTACTTGCTCCAAACAAGTTGTTGGATTTCAGTCTTTGGGATCACTTGAACAGCTGTGAGAATATCACCCTGTACAGCCTTTCCAGTGAACGCAAGCATGTCTACCCTTGGAACCTCTGTATTGTGAACAGAAGCGTTAGAATTGTGTTGCAAAGAGAACCCACAAAGAAACCAAAAAAAAAGAAGGAAACTAAAGGGATAACATAACAATAAAAATCAATGACATCAAGTTTTGCTCAGAATGAAAACCTGGCAGGATAATTTCAGTTGCCTCAGACATCTTTAACTCTCCCACAGACGAATCTGAACGAACAGGTGTGTACCTGCAAAATATTTTAATTAATTCAAAGAGTCATTCAAACTCGCATACAAAAGTCAAAGCCATTATGGAACTAATACAACCATGACCAGTTATTCTGAAAAATTAAAGGGCTCAGACCCGTTGACATGCCTAAAGTTTATTTACCGAATGAGAGACAAAACGGAACATTCATAAGTGGAAAACCAAAAAAGGTCAGAGGATCAAAACAATGGATGCTTGTCAAAGCTGCAAGGAGAAATGACTGTGGAAACATACCCAAACAATATGCGGCAATTGTAATCTGACTCCGTCACCTCATAGGTTTTCGAGTTAGCCCCCGCAATAAGATCAATGGTTCCATCATTATCTCTAAACCAACTGAAGAGACTTTCACCTTCATGGCCGCCAAAGTACTCTCCTTCTCCAGAATATGCATCCGAAAAAAGTTTCTTCACACGAACATTAAATACTTCTGGATCAGCTGCAACATGATTCAGTTTGTTCCGTCAGAAACATTAATTTTAACACATTGGTAAACCTATGGCCTTAAACAGATTGGAATTGAAAGTTGCCAGGTTAGGCAAAAGCTACAATCAAAAGGTGATATCAAGAAAGTGATATATAGCAGATTGAGGTGGACAATGATTATTCAATATTGGTAACTAAAATGTTCTATCTGATTAGTAAAATAGCTAGTAAGATAATAGAAACTAGAAACCATGATAATGTCTGCACCTGGTGCAACAGGAGAGTTTGTTAACGAAACAACTGGCTTCCCACTCCTCCCATCTACGCGAGTAGGAATCCAGTATAAGACTAGATAAGCCCCCACATCTTCAAGCGATGGAGTATATTTTCTGCAAGAGAATCCGATCATTCACAATTATCCAAAAGAACAAACGAAGAGAGAAATCTGAACACATTTTGGGAAATCTGTGGCTCTTACAATGTTCTAGAACAAGCAATAACCTCTTCACCAGCATAGGATATTTCCGTGAGTGCAGATCCATGCAACTTTTCCTTAGTTCTATACCAGATGTACTCTCCAACACCTTCGTGGCCCCCAAAATAAGTTTTATGAGGTACAACCTCTTGTTTCTCATAGCAGTCAGGAATCAAAAGGCTCAACCCCATAGGATTTGCTGTTTACAAAGAAGAAAAGGAAAAAGCCAAGATAAGTAAATGTAGAACAGTGTACAAACTCAAGTTATACTCTTTAGCTTAAATGTTCTCAAAAACTAAAGACGGAATTGACATTCTTTCAATTTAGGAAAGACAGCTTACCTGGAGCAATGCTATCAGACCTGATACTCCTAGGACTCCCTTCTATTCCATCTTCACGAACAGGAGTGTAAATAATTTCAATGCTTTCCCCGACATCCTCCAGTGATAGATCCAAAAACTCTGTTCATGGACCAAATTGATTAACCTGAAGCAGATTCTAAAGAGGATAGCAAGGAATCTGAAATGGACCAAGATTTACCATCATTACTCAATAGTTCCTTAACACCATTACGTTTCACCCTAAACCATTCAAGAGAGCAATTTCCCTTTACCCTGCGTTGCAAAAGGTTAATTTAGTTTGTGGAATTTTTAATCAACAATCACATATATTTCAAGACTGTACAAATTTTACCCTCCAGTATATGAAGCAACAAAGCTCAAACGTTGTCCTTCAATCATTGATCCAAGAAACTCCAATGACTGACAATTTGGATGGCCTGCGAAGAGATGAGTTTAAAAGATACATCATCTTACTTACATATCGTTCATGAAAATTAGTAATCCTTTAGATACTGAAAAGCTTGATACAAATAGGAAGAGAGTATCATACCGGCTACAATTGGTCCAGCTAGTTCAGAAATAACCGTGGGTCCACGAGCCCAGTCATTTCTCACAGGTTCATAAGAAACCGAAATGAAGAAACCGATATCATCGACTGACAGCAGATATGACGAAGTAGTCGCACCCTTTATTTCGCATGGAGTACCATCTGAATTAGTCTGCAGAAAAGTTTCTTAAGTTAAAAAATAAAAGATGGCCATCCAACACAAAATAAAGTGTTGATTTTGTGTTCTCGAAACTACCAACGTAAGTATATATGAGATGCATTGTTCCTCCCTCACCACCCACAAAGAAAAGAACACTCTGACCCATATCAAAATTTTGAAAATTTGGTAAAAAGTTCAATACCCGGAACCACCGGAAAACAGATGCTCCTTCCTCACCACCCCAATATTCTTTTTCTGCAGATAGCATTGTTCCTTCAACAGCAGCTCCAACAACTTGAAGAGATACCGCTCTTGGGTTGCCTAATGATCAACAAAACCACATATAGTAGGGAAAATTTTATGGCAAAAATTGCTGTGAAATAAACAATGAATACATTCGAAGGAAGAAAAATATAAAAGAGAAACAATGCATTACCTGGACGAACACGTTCCTGGCACATGCAAGTTCTTGCCTCACCAACTATTCCATCATCCCTCACAGGAATATATTGAAATGAAATGAACTTACCAATAGCTTCTTTAGTAATGGTATACTGAAGAAGCCCAGAGGCTCCAGGTATCAATGTACCAGGGTGATCACTTTCAGTCTGCGCCCAAAGAAGGAGAGAGAAATAAGATGCAACCAAGTTTCCTGAAGGAGAGACTTAGAAATTTCTGAGGACCTAATTATTTACTGCAAATATAGTTTTCGTCTTTCTTTTTTGAATCTTATTTTCACATGGACTAACAGAATTATGGAGGGAAATAATCTGAAGAGCTAGAAGGATATATACCTTATGATAATGCCATTCGTATACGCTTTTACCTTCATGCCCTCCTATGTACCCATAGGATGCTGTCAATATTCCACCCTCGATATTGTCTCCAGTAATTGACAAGAAATTCAAGCTGGGGGGAAGAGCTGTGAGTTATTAAAATTAAAATCATTAGCATTGCATCGGTTCCAGGACAAAGATAATACATCACATAACCACAAAACCTAGAGCATGACAATGCTTGGAACTAGATAGGTGAGATTTGATCTCAAGAGAAAACAACTGTGGCACTGGGAAACGTATGCACGCGTCAAGATTAAAATATTGCTCATGAATAAATAGAATCAACAATTTAAGAAATTGAAGTCAATAATAACCAATAAAAATGTTGCACAAAGTAATTTGAGACAACTTTTCTGGGACATCTATAATACAATTATTCCCTTTACCAGCTCATGACATCCTTCTACAGAATTCTATCAGGCCTGTGAAGACAGGAAACAGATATGATATACTTTTCATTCACAAAATTCGCCACACTGCATTTACCGTCAGGTGATATATTCAGGGAATACACAAGTACAATAGTTAAATTAACTTACTCTCAACTGCTCTTTCAGATATTACAAATACTGATTCACCGCATTCACCATCAGGTGCCATTGGAGTATACTTGGCAACTATATAATAGCCCACTGCCCCCAAGGGTATACGGAATGACTGGGAAAAAATGTTGAGATGCAAACATTAATAAAATATATAAATTTTACCAACTTTGTTCGATGAGTATTTCTCATTAACATACCTTCGCAATTTTTGATGTGCTCAGCTCGTCAAGATTATTACCTCCTTCCGGAATAGAGCAACTTGATTTGAACCACTGAACTCTGCTTGAGCCTTCGGTTCCTCCAGTAACAGTACCTGTTACAGTGACCTTACTATTCTCCCTCAGTTCACCAACTATCTTAACATCCGTCACTTTTGGGGGTGCTGTAGTTCCAATAAAAAGAAACAAAATGAGCCGAAAGTGGAGAGAATTTTTTTACTAAATCCGAATTTGCTGTTCTGATGAATAAATGATGTGATATTAAATGCTAAGTAATCACCAAGATGAAAATACGTTTTATACCAAAAATGGGAACTAGAAATAGAGACTAGTTAATAACAGTCAATTGTTCATACCTGGCTTGACTACACTGGATAAAGTTGACAGTGGTTCTCCCTCTAGACCTGAAATTTTCTAGGATACGTCAGAATTGTTACGACCTTTTTTTTTTGAACAACAAAAATCGTTACGACCCAACCCTCGATAACATGAGGCTTTCGTCTAAGAACCTGATTGGAAAGAAAAAAAAAGTGTACCAACCCTCAAAATTTGCAGGTATGTACACAAATGTGACATTTTTTCCAACATCTTCCTGGGTCAATGTATACTCAGATGTTCCAGCCGATATCAACGAGAATTCTCTGCGATAAACAATTTTCAGCAAGAAAGATACAACTTTGAAAACTGGCAGAAGAATGTGTAAGAACGCTTTTAGCATACAATGATCAGGCACCGTGAATAATAAACTAGAGATCCTGCACTGGCAACACATTTAAATACTCATGTTGACATGCTACTTTCCATATCCACCAAGCATGAAACAAAAGAGATCTAAATCAACCTATTATAGAGCAAAAACCAAATGGCTACATTTATATTTACCCAGTCTCCTTGTTCTTCCGTAACCATTGGAACTTGCTAGGACCTTCCTTGCCTCCAAAATAATCTCCAATCCCCTTCAACACGCAGCCTTCAACAGCATCTCCAATAATTCGAACATTACTTACGGATGGAGGAGCTGCCATCAGTATTCATAGTTAGTCCTCTAGTATTAGGAAATTTAACAGACGGCAGACATTTAATAAACAGACAAATAGCAACCATCATACATAAAGCAGTTTTAGCATGTAAGAGAATTCATTTGAAAAAAGTTAACTGGAATATAAACTAGTCCATCGATAAGATCAGATATATAAGATTATTGCAACCAGAAACAGCTACGATGAGAATCCAACGATCATGCATAACAAGCAACCACAGAGATCTTTCATCGTAAGTCAAAATTGGAAGAGATGAAAGCAAAGCAACACAAATAACAGCGCTTTGCAGATATTGTGACAAAGAAAAGATACTATCTGTGTAGAAGCTTTTCATCCACCTGCTTTTACGAACTCCGTGTATTTGTACTGAGGCTCTCCTCTTGCATTTCCTTCTGTGACTGGTGTGTACATGAACACCATACTTGATCCCACATCATCTAGTGATAACCTATATTCCTCATCCTCAGCTCCATCAATCACCACAGGGCTCCCATTCCACTTTCTCCTCAACCAACTGGTTCAAACAAAATGCCTCTTATGGTTACTAGTCAAGAAATGTGGAATTTAAAAATTTATCAGAAGCTGCATGTAACAAAAGGGGAAAGCGGCAAACATGACCCACCTGGTAATACACTTCCCAGGTGTTCCACCACACCATGCAACCACTGCGTGGCCCTTGATAATATTTCCCTCAACTAGTTCCCCATGTAGTTCAAGGCTCACAACTTTTGGTATTCCTTTACCTGCATAGCGTTTCACTGTGATGTTCTAGGGGCAACAATACATGGATATATGCAAGGAAAATATTGCCGAACAATGAAAATTCCATTTGGTCTATTGTTTTCGGTCTGTTGTTTTACTGAAGAAGCATACCTCGGAGAACTGGTGAAGATATGGCAAATATGGATGGATACTCAGTCCCTCCAAGAACAGGAGTACATTCAATCTTAAGAATTTTACCAATGTCTTCATGTTTTGGCCAATAGACCTATAGTAATTTATCGAAAAAATCAGGAAACAGAATCTTCTCGCACACATGCAAATGAAAGTATGGCAAGGGAAATTTTACCTCATTGGTTGCATCTGTAATAGGAGCAAAATTAGAGAGAGATCTGTCTGCAATAGACCATTGATATCTCAGGACTAATTCTGAATCAGTACTTTCCTGAACAAGACCAAAGTGACATTGACAAGGAGAATCTTCAGAAGGTCGGTCAACATATGCTTCTTTGATAAGACAACCAGAGGGCAACGTATCCTGCCACTTCTCAGCTAAGAAGCGAAATGTCGATTCTGTTCACGAGTAATTGCATGAATTAATAGTATTTTTTTTTATTAGACTCAAATATGGAACTAGGAGTTGAATGCATGGGATTTATGTGTTCACATTAAAGCTCAACTACCAATTACATAAATAGAAACCTAATGTAAGAGAGCATTGGCAACAAACAAAAAAAAAAAGTTTCAAGGGAGAAGAAAGGATTTACTTCACATACGGAGATCATCAAGCCACAATAAAAGACTATACAACTCGGACAAGTGATTTCATACCTGATGCGAGCTCAGACTTGCAGAACTCCCAACCATCTCTGAGGCAGAGAGCTGTTTGTGGAGGATAACGCTTTGCAATTGCCACCTCCTCACGAGAGAGATCTAAGGAAAAATTCAATGTCAAGATGGACCACAGTGACCTAGATATATTTTAAGGTACGTACATCCCATAAAAAATTTGATTACTTTCTATTGTATCAACAGAAGACTCCATTCCTACGGTCCTACCTAACTAGACTGCGTATACAATCAATGCGGTCATTATTATCCAGAAGCAGCCAGTAGCTACCTTGTTAACAAAACAATAAAAAGGAACAGGTACTATTCCCACAACTCTAAGAACTCCAACCATTCAGAAGTAATTTCCATCCAGAATAATAGTAAAAAATAAATAAATACAACCCATATGATGAGTGCTTATATCCATTTGTCTAACATCGTAACAGTTCCTACCTCTCCTCACAGACTGAAGCTTAGATGCCAGAAAAATAAAGCCCAAATGATGAGTAAAACTTAGACTTGCCAGTCATCTTTCTTACGCAAAATACAGATTTTAGCTATACAAAAGAGTACCTCTGTCATTGAATTTCTTCAAGGTAGGACCTACAAGTATTATGGATGCCGCTTCCAAATGAGAAATCTTCAGTAGTGGATTTTCCTCGACCCGCAGATGCTGTAGTAGAGAAAACACAAACTAAACTTACAAACTGCGTACATTATTTGTATATATAAATGGAAGAAAAGATTCATCCTCCTCGTTATTACATGGCCATAACGCCAACAGCAATACTAAGTAATCAAATTAACCATTGCAGAACCTTGCCAGTTGCACAGTAAATCATGATAAAATTGGTTCAGAGGAGAAAGTATCCCACTGGTCAGCTAAAAAGCAACTTTAGAAAAACATAACATTTCGGGAGATAAAATTCAAACCTCAAGAAGTGGTAGATATGGAAAGTCCTTCAGAGTTATTATCTTGTTCTTACTTGCTGCTAGTACCTGAGAACTTTTTTTGAGATATCTACAAAACTATGACTTGTAACAATGTATTGTAATCAACCTCAATTCCGAAACAGAAAATGTACCTGAAGCCGGGGCTGGCTTGCCATCGCAAGTGATTTTAATTTATTTTGAGCAACAGAGAGAAACTAGCATAGGAACAAGAAAGATAGAAGTGAGAAAAAAGTCAGGGGTAATCCACAAGTATTGAAAGTTGATAGCAAAAATATGAATAAGGGACTTTGTAAATTTATTTAGCTCACCTCTAAGTTCGGAAGTTGAGGTAAACTAGCAAGTGAAGTTATCTGGTTTCCAGCAAGATAAAGTTGCTGCCCAAATGATACAAGATTTAATATACTCACCAGATAGCACTCATGAATTAATAACCAAGGACAGAACGGGGGGAGAAAGAAACCTGCAGCATTTTGCAATTCTCAAGTGGTTCAAATCCAGGCCCTTTGAAATCATTAAAACTCAAATCCAGAACCTGAGATCAGAAGAAATAATTGAATTACAGCTGGTGTGAGTACATAAATTTGTGAAAGCTGGTGTGAGTACATATATTTGTGAAACCAAGAACCATTAGGACATGAATTTACTGACCTTGACTCGGTTCAATATCTCAATACCTTCCAGTGCAGATAGAAGGTTGTCTCTAAGATAGACAAACTGGTACGGAGTAGAGGTTGAGAAAATTAGATTACATTAAATAATAGAAATAGAAAGTTAACATAAGTGAAGTGGGCATAAAAAAATGTATTCGCCTTCAGGGACTATCTAAACTGATATCAGGAACTAGCTGAACAAATTCAGAGTTTTTGCTCGTGGGAAATTAATAACTAATCCTTCCTATATCTATTCAAATCCAAGACTGGCATATTTATATATGCATCTGAGTCACAAAACGTAGCACTAGAACACAGTGAAGTTACGAAGGAAATATAAAGTTTACCTCCAAGTTTGGCGACAAGTGTAGCCCACTGGAGGTTAGACTGCGAATCCTGTGGCCTCTGAGATCCAATCTCTAAAGCAATTACATTTATCAACCAATCAATCAAAAACCACACAACGTGTCATAAAAGTAATATCAAGGATTGAACCTCTTGAATGAAAATCTAGTAGTACAAAGAGGAAAGTGAATTCTAACCATATCATCACCAGCTTTAACCTCCACCTTTGGAAGAATAATGAGTCGCGAATCGCGGCTATCCGGAGTAGCAGTTTTCTTCCGTCCGGAGAAGTTCGAACTCCGGTCAAGAGGTGTTGATAACGACTTTGATCTTACACCGCTAGAAACAGAAGGCGATGATGTAGCGGAAGGAGAAGAAACTTTAGAACCTGTCCTACCACTTGTGAGAGTAGAATGCGCTCTTCCACTGCTGGTCCTGCTGCCACCATTGTCAAGTGACGAAGATGGAGCTCTTTTTGAAGACATAGAGACACTCACGGCTGGTCTAGCAGAAGACTCTGGCTTACTTAAACCAGATCCAGTTGACTTTGTCGAACTTCGACTACCTGGTGATACCGGGACAGATTTTTTACCCTCGGGAAGGCTTGCTCTAGATACAGACTTAGCAGAAAGAGAAGACACTGAGCTCCTCTTCAGTTCTGGAAGTGACCGCCTAACCGGATCAGTAACTGAGGCAGCGGTAGTGCGTTTTGGTAGAACCTTAGTGGCACCAGCTGACTTCTCTGTGACTCCTCCAGTGCTATTTCTCCTGATTGTGACAGGCGTAGAGCTTGAGACCCGTAAAGAAGAAGATGCGGTTGGCTTTATTAAATTCGAACTAACGACTGGTTTCTTTCTAGTAGTAGCTGTTCGACTTGACACCAGAGACGCTGCAGAAACACTCTCTGGGCTTCTACTTCCATCAGCTATAGCTGCATTGTCCTGTTTCATTGCCTCTACGTTGGTTTCAAGAGTTTCTTCCTCAGCCTTAGCTACTACTTCCATTATTTTGAAATCAATCCAAACTTAAAGCTGAAATAAAAACAAAAAACCTGGAAAAATCAGAAGAGTACGCATGTGATCAATCATTTCTGCTGAAAAGTGGAACTTTTAATAGAGACATGACAAGAAAGGAAACTTGTGTTTTGTCCATTACACAAATTAATTTATCTACTTTATTTGGATTTATCAGTAGGGCGGACCGATCACGTGAGGCCACGAACAGTGTTTACACACAGTGGAATCGAACCCTTGATGTTAGTCTTACTTTATTGGATCCTCGTAACACAGACAAGGGAGTTTCTGGCTTCTTTCAGCTACACTGTCGGTTGCTTAACATGTTTGGTCATTTTATGAACAACCAATCCCCAAAAAAGAAGAAATTATTTTTAGAAAATTGAAAATACCTTTTTGTGTGTGAATGAAAACAGCAGAAGAAAATTCCAGAGAGTAACATTATTTAAATGAAGAAGCTCGGAGAAAATAAAGTATCTTTCTTTATTCAAGCAAATAAAAATCCAAAATTTTCAAACAAACAAAGACGAACCAAGCAGTAGAGACAGAAGAAGAAGAAGAAGAATACTTACTGTGCTATCAAAAGATGTAGCTTTTACAAGCAAACGCCCATTTTAACCGCAGCTGTAAAAGCAGGAACTCCGGAGAGATTTCCGGCAACGATTCCGGGCGTCGGAAACGTATTGAACAGCGGAAACGGACAAATGTAGATCTGAATGAAGTAGATAAACGAAACGCTCGTTACTAAGGATTGTTCTTTTGTTGGAGCTTGTCGAGTGGAATAAAGAGAAAAGGTGAAAACGATTAAATTGACGAAAAGCGTGATAGCTGGAGAGAGGAGAGAGATTATTGTTGAAGGAAAAAAAAAAGGAAAGCGAAGAAGAACAGTAGTAACAGTGTAGCAGAAGACAAAAGAGAGAGGAGTGTGTTGTAGTTATGTTTATACACCCCCTATATTATACTTTGTTTCATGTATTCACCCTTTTATTTAGTAAAGTTTCATCCAAGTACCCTCAATCTCGAATTCGTTTGATATGAGAATTTGAGACCGCTTTTCCGTTTACCTCGTAATGAAAATAGGGCTCGGTGCTGTGAAATTAATTAACTGCGTGTTCCACTAATTCACTCGGTGAAAATGTAATTGAAAGATTTAGAAAAGTATACAAATAAGCGAGACGACTGTGGATAATAGCAATAGTTGAGGGGCTAGTTGTATGTTTTTCTAGAAGAAGAGAATGGAATATGTATATATATATTTTTAAAAAAAAAAGAGATTAGAGAACAACTGGTGAGAGAGAAAAGTTTGAAAATTATAGAATTAAAGTTGGCGGAAACCGTAAAAGCGGAGTAAATGGCAAGTGGACGTTTTTCGAAAACTGATGAATGAATTTGTTGTTTTTTACCAACGAGATACTACTACTTAACAGGAGGGCGTGTTCGGGCTCTAAAAGTCAAGATAACACAAACCAATTCTTATCCGAAATTATTTACTCCAAAATATTCTTCAATTAATATTAAATAATCTCCACCTAATAATGAATTAATGTCACTATCTTTATAGTATTCTTTTCAAAGTGTTCAAATAATTGCATTCCGCCTGTCCAATAATCAATATAACCATTAAATAAAATCCCCTTACCTATAATTTTGGTACTTTTTTTCTTATTTATTCATATAGCTATAATCTTGCCTATGATGAATTCTCACAAGTTTTTGTTCAGAAGATTAGATTGTAAGAGCATCTACATTAGTGAACCCCCTATTGGGGTTCACAAATATAATTTTTTATTTGTTTATCTTTTTTTTTTGTTTCCGATTTAAAAAAAAATAATAATAATTGGAAAAAACGCGGACCGTCACGGCGTGGAGTCCACACTACAGTGACGATACAGGTTCATGGGCATGAACCTTTCTCTTCAACTCCTTCTTATTTTATATTTTTTTTCTTTTTGGTATTTGTGCGAACCTCTCTATCAACCTTTGATGGAGATGCTCTAAACTCGTCCTGAAACAGATTACCAACCAAGTCAAGAATTTACAGATGTCCGAGTCCGACCAAGTAAACCTTTTAATATTTAGAGTATCTCCAACCCAACGGTATAACATTAAATTTGTAGTTTTTCTCTCTCCAACCCAACGCTATATCTGACGGCAAATTTTGAATTTTAGTGTTTTGTAAACAGTACCACGCTATATTTGGTGCAATACTATTCACAAAACGCTAAAAATTAAAATATTATTTTATTCTTATTTTTCCTTTTAGATATATATTTAACTGATTATATATCAATTAACTATTTTTTAGACATTTAATAATGAGCCAATTCATTAAAAATACAAATATATACCATAATAAAAATCAGTTAAAATACTAAAATATAAAATTATATAATTAAAATTAACACATATAAAATTTCATGATTAAATTTAAACACACCTAAAATTACATAATAATTATAAACACACATAAAATTACATAATTAAAATCAAATACAAAAACTTACATAATTAAAAGTAAACACACATAAAATCAAACACTTAAAATATAAATTTTAACAATAAATCTACTATATATTTTATTTATAAGTTAAAGAGTTTATAAATAATTAATATTCATTAAAATTATTATATAATAAACGACATCTTAAATTTAATATTATAATAATAGATAATATTTTTTTTAATGTGAGATTTGGTGTTTGTGGTTGGAGATGAAAAATAAAATGGAATACCAAAACAATAAATTTAGAGTTTTTTTAACACTAAGGACTTGATTGGTTCACCCGCTATCACCCGTAAATGCAAATGCAGTGGGTGATAACGGTTGGTGGCGGTTAGTAACAATCATAAAAATCGCCGCATACCGCTTTATACCGTTTTATACCGCAAAAAATCAAAAGCTGTTTTCCGCTAACGTTTACGGTTGCGGGCGGTTGCGGGT
>KE154621.1:15864-37599 GCA_000411075.1 Sisymbrium irio | reverse complement strand
GTGTAGTAAATTTGGAGTCATGAATGTTTTTTTCTATTCTCGTTGTAGTTGTCATGAATGCTTCTTCTGTTGTTTCAAACAATCCATCTTCTCATTCTCTTTTTTTCATCTTTTAAACCCGGTTCTTCTTGGGATTCCTCTCATATCATTTAAAAAAATCCATCTTCTAATTCTCTTTCTTTTCATCTATTAAACCCGATTTGTTCTTATGTTTCTTTCATATCATTTCAAACAATCCATCTCTTTCTCTCCTCCATGGATTCTACGCAAGCCTCCAAGTTTTTTGACCTCTTGAACAGTCAACAAGATTCGGGTGTTGGTGAACTCTTTGGCTATGAGAGTTATACATCATCATCACAAGTCCCTCTCTTCAGTACGCAATTTGGTGAAGAAGATAGAAGCTTTGGTGAAGAGTCTGGTGCCGACAGAAGAGAAAGGAGGATATGGACTCCCACAGACGATATTGTGCTCATTAGCTCGTGGTTAAACACGAGCAAGGATCCGATTGTGGGTAATGAGCAAAAATCCGGTGCCTTCTGGAAAAGAATTGCCAACTACTTTGCTGCAAGTCCGAAGGTTGCAGGTCAAGAAAAGAGGGAGCCAAGCTACTATAAACAAAGGTGGCACAAGATCAATGACCTTGTATGCAAGTTTTGTGGAGCTTATGAGGCTGCAACAAGAGAGAGATCAAGTGGTCAGAATGAGAATGATGTCCTCAAGCATGCTCACGAAATCTTCTTCAACATCCACAAGAAGAAATTTAACCTTGATCATGCTTGGAAGGAGCTACGGAATGACCAGAAATGGTGTGAAGCTGCCTCTTCTAAAACTGATGGAAACAAGAAAAAGAGAAGCTGTGAGGATGCTGCACAATCAGAGGACCATGTCGAAGATGAGCAGCCAAGCAAACGTCCTCCTGGTGTCAAGGCTGCAAAAGGACAGCTTAAGAGGACCACAGTAGAGGGCAAGGCTCTGTCTGAGTTTCAGAGCATGTGGTCCATTAAAAAAGAGGACTTGGTTATAAAAGAAAGACTGTCGAAGATGGGCATTCTTGACACTCTACTTGCAAAAAAAGAACAACTTTCTGAGTTTGAAGAAGCTCTAAAGACAAAGCTTATCAATGAGATGTTGGCTAATTAGTTATTGGTGTCTTCTTGTTTCAGTTTGTGTTTGAGATTTTATTGTTGTTTTGTATCATGTTTAAGTTAGAGTTAACTTCTTGTTTCAGTTTCAGTTTAAGTTTGTGTTTGAGCTTGTGTCGTTTGTTTTATATTTCAGTTTCAGTTTGTGGTTCAATTAGTTTGTGTTTGATGAGAATGAGTTTGTGTTTATGTTCGTTTTAATGAGAATGAGTTTGTATGTTTGTGTTCGTTTTAATGAGAATGCGTTTGTGTTTTAAAAAGAATGAGCTTGTGATGACAAGTTTAATCTCTCGTCTCTTTCAGAATCAAGAAACGGCTAATGTTTTCCCGGAGAAAGGTGGTTACAGAGAAGAGCAAGACCAAAGGCTAAGCACACAATGATTATTTGTATATATGTGTATCTGTTTGAGAAAGAAATTTGTATAAAAGCAACAATTGGGTTTACTTAAAAACAAAACTTGTATAAAATTAACAATTGGGTTTAGTTTCTTAATGGGTCTAAATTGAGTAAATGGGTCTAAGTCCGTGAATTAATGTTTTACTCAAAGAAAAACTTGTAAAAATTGAGTAAATGGGTAAATGGGTCTAAGTCTGTTTATTAACGTATTCTACAGAGATGCCTACAAATCTCGCCAATATGATGGGTGTTCGAACAAGAATTCGTGATAAACAAGCACATGAACGACTAAAAGCTGATTTGGTTGAGCATATGTGGAACAAATTTGGACATCATCATGATACCAACTAAGGTTTAAAATGTTTTATGTTTAATTAAAATGTAGTAATTTTAATTATGTTTAATTAAAATGTAGTAATCTTAATTATGTTTAATTAAAATTTAGTAATCTTAATTATGCTTAATTAAAATGTAATAATCTTAGTTATGTTTAATTAAATATTTGTATTAATCTTAATTATGTTTTATTAAAATATATTAATCTTAAATATGTTAATTTTAAAAAAAAAATCTATTAATAATACAAAAAAAAAAGTTGCTTAAGAGACCTAAATGAGTATACACCAATAAAGAATAGAAAAAAATGAGTTTGTATTTAAGTCTCTAACTTTCAATCTATTCATAAAATATTTGGAAGAGACCCATATGGCTATACACCAATAATGATGCTCTTATAAATGACTTCTCCTCAATTTGCCATCTAATTCTATTACAAAACTTCTACAAAAAGGAGATGGCGAGTAGCTGATCTAGGAAAAAAATTATATAGGGAAAATCGTTTTGAAATATCTATATGTTACATAAATCATATAATAGATATAAAGTATAAATAAAACAAATATAAAATATTGTTAAACATGGAAAATCAAATTAATATATCCATTTTCTTGGATAAACCTAATTGTTAAAAATGGAAAAACAATTTTTTTGGTAAATGAAAGAATACGATGCCACGAAATATGGAAAGAGTATATTCAGTTTGCATTAAAATAGTAGGACTCAATCTAAAAGAAACTAAAAACTATTAAAAAAACTACTTAGTAAATAGAAAAATAAAGTATTTAAATTAGGCTATTGCTAGCATTGTAAATTTAATTGATGGGCTTTGAAATTAACATTTTATTTCACAAAAAAGGATATTTTTACTAGTAAACATAACAAACTTATTAGAGTGTTTTAGAAAGAATATTATGATGCGTGCGTGAGCTTGATAATAAATAAAAGACCATAAATGTAAACACGTCCAATATTCAATAGTTAATGTTCCTTAATAAGAAAATCTAACATTCCAAATTTCGCTGATCTTTCCACAATAAAAGGTAAACTCAGTGTCGACAATATATCTATAAATATACAAGTATAAATTATTAGTAGGCTACAAGAAGAAGAAGAAGAATAAAACTTAGAAAGACTAAAAGGCTTGGTGGATTGGTGAAGAAGAAGAAGAATATGGAGAAAGGTTATATCCTAACCATCGTCTTTGTGGCGCTCATCCTCATCTCGGCTATTGTCGCGTGCTTGTTCTGCGCCCCAAAACTTATCAAATGGTGTGCGAACGATTCGGAGGAGGAGTAACTATTATCTTGTTACCAATCGATTAACTATGTTTTCTTGTTACCAAACGATGATACAACTGCAAAATTTATCGTCATTCCCTTAATCAAGCTTTTTGCTTAATGATATTGTAACTCGATTTACATAAATTTCAGCTATGAATTTATCATATGTTCCGGTTTTACATATATTACTATAGTACTATATCTCTTATCATCAACCAAACTTTTTGGAAGTCGGAAACAACACTCTAGTATTCTCTTAATGAGAATATAAGATAAACCTCTAATTATAGGAACAAAAAAACAATGAATTATTCAAAAACTATTATATGTACACATACCATCCTCTCCAATAAGAGGCTCTGAGAGGATGTAATAATGCCAAGCCTACCCAGAATCCAGCCTATAACAGGTCCGAAATTGAAAGTTACACCATTGGCTACGAACGAGACAACCGCAGAATGTTTGAAACACGGTTTAATGTCTTTAAGTCCAGGCCCCCATCGGAAACCCAATTTGATGATTAAATTTAAAAGTAAAAGTAAAATAAAAATCGAGTAACTAACCAGAAGAGACCAGAAAACCCTGTCTTTTAATTTGGAAAAACCAAAAGAAATCATATAATTCCCGTTTTGACTAATTGTATCTTCTATGTTAGGTAGTATTGTACCACCATGGTATACAAGTAACAAGTTATAAGGTTTTGCATTAAAAAAGATGGTTTGTCAGTTGTGAGGAAGAGGTACGCGATCGAGTATATGAAATGGAACACACTTACGCTTAAAATGCCTACACACATAGTTTTTTTTTTTTTCAGAACGAGAAATTCGAGATAATCATAAAAGAGAAATTTCATAGGTTTCAAATCGCAACATACCAAAAGGAAAAAACAAACACGACACAGAAACATTCAAAGCACACATCATAACAATCAAGAGCACACAAAATACATGAAAAGAGAAATTCGAGACTTCAATGAGTGCATGCCGGTTCAAACGCGAAGGGACCAACAGAGAATAGAACGTAGTCGTGTTCAGCGATGCTGATTGATTTAGAAGGCTTAAGCATAGCACCGGTGGTTCCGTTGTTGAGCTGTGACGGGACGGTGCATGTCACCTTTGCAGCCGCGGGACCGGGATTTGTGGGCCAAGCCCGGCACGTGTGGAAAGCGTAGGTGGTCAGTTTATTCGGAGCCAACATGAAGAAGTATCCGTTTTTGTCCGTTTTTGTCTCCATCGTCACACCTCTCTTTGTGTTGTTGCATGCAAGCCTTACGGTCGCTCCTGTAGTTAAAACATTTCATAGCTATATTTTAATAGGATATATCTCTAACCTATTCAATGATTTTTTTTTTTTTTTGACTGAGCTATTCAATGATTTTACAAGCTTAATTTAAACATTTAGCTTTAGGGAAAAAAAAAACAGTGGTATAAAAATTAAAAAAGAGGAGATAAAGGACGAAACACACATTTTTATGCATGAAAGCCAAGTGGCGCGAGAGATCGACGATGTGAAACGCAAAAGCATGATATTTTAATTTTAATTTTCTTGTAAAATCTTGTTCATATGTGTAATTCTGAAAGTACATTTAGTCGCATCAATTTGTTGGATTATAATCATTTATTCAAAATAGATATCATAGAAAAATCAATCTAACATTGCATGCACCGCTAGGTGACCGCGTTTTTAAACCTTATTTTAAACTTAATTAAGCTCATCAAACTAAACTTTTTGGACCAACGCTCATTAATCAGATTTTGCATCCATGAAGTTTGATATGACATATTCTTTTGCGAGAACTTAATGCATGCTTTATGCTTATATGCTTTTCATTTAAACTCGTAATTCGTTCACGAATCAGAAATTTTACATGAATTAATATGAAGATTATATGTCATGTGGAAGTAAGTCTCCAAAACATGCAACGACGAAACAAAACAAAACAAACCGAAGACAAGGTCAATTCAAGGTTCATGTGCAACATTTATGAAGGTATAGATCTGGGAGACTACAAAATAATTAGAAAAAATGAAAGGAGCTGAGATCAGAATTTTAATGTAACGACCTTGAAGAGGAGATGCTTCTAAGAGGGTATCGATGCCGGAATACTTGCAAGACTTGCAATAAACCATACCTTCAACCGCCACAAGTCTTCGACTCATTTTCGCCGACGACAACGGCGGAGTCGCTGGAGAAGCGGAAGACACTTCATTGGTGTAGATGAAGGTCAAGGAGACGTGGACAAGTAGAAGATAATTGAGAGCTTTTATTACCAAGCCCATTTTTGTTCTTAATTTGTTAGTGAGAGAGAGAGAGAGATAAGTAAGCTTCTCTCATTAAAGGCCACACCACATATAAAGCACTAGCCAAAGGCCAAGGCCTAGTTCTCATTGGTGATAAAAAAAACATACACGGTTTGCTTCTTTTACATTTAAAAAGTACTCAACAAAAAAAAAAACGATGTCAAGAACAATAAATACCAATGTACTGCACCGATGTATTAAGAGTTTAATATCTCTAATCAAATCCCGCTAATTATAAAAAACAATAACTGTAAAATTAATGTACTGCACCGATGTCAAGAACAATAAATACATAGTATTAAACTATAAAACTATACTACTATACTCCATTTACAAAAAACAAAAACTGTAAAACTAACTACACAGAAAAATCTCTAATCAAATCCCGCTAATTATTATAGTTCACACATTTAAGTTTCGTTCATGTTTTTGTGATATCTACGATTGATAATATTATAATAAGCTAATTTCCTTGAAGAATGGAAATGGTATGCGAACTTTTAACCAAAATGGTCACTTTGTCATAGGCTGCAAAAACATTTTAAACTTATTCAATAAAATAGACAGCTACGGGGAGTATTCAGGTTTCTCTACCTATAAGTTAGAGTGAGAGGCAACATCATCATTTACTTTTCTTGTGATAGATACGATCTCAGATTCTCAATTTAGTTTACGAAATTTTCAGATTCATTTATTATGAAGATTTATGCAAATCCAATCTTTGAACATTTTTGCAGTCCTAGAAACCGCTTCCACAGCTAGAACCTATATTCAAACAGGACCACCCTTCATTACAAATAAATCTAACATCATTTCTTGTCAATAATAAAATAATAAATGTTAATATAACGTATATACAGTATTTATTTTCTAAATTTCATTATTTTTACTACCAAAGAAAATCTTATCCTCCAAAATTGAAGAACTGCTTAAGTATTCACACCCTTAAAATCAGATCTGCCTATTTGAAAGATATTCGGAACTTTATATAGTTCTTGTCGAACCACACATTTCCGAAATTCCTATTTCTTTTATAATTGTTGTTTTGCTAAATACAGCTTAATACGCAACTCAAAACAACTACAAGTCAAATACATAGACGCTTCAAGTTTATCGTATAAATCGTTGCAAAAGATTTGAGAAAAAAAAAAGAAAAACTAAAGAGAAGGCAACTAGCACAACAAAAAAGAGTTCATAACATTCTCATAATAATATCCTGCCATAACATATAGGAACAAGAACAATCCATAAAGGATCATACATTAGTCATTACATATTAGTCCCCGAAAATCAAATACTGTTGTTGAGCATAGCATCACCCTAACTTTAATATCTTACATAAATAACGAACCTTCCCTGGGGAATGGGAGTAACTGGTCTTCCTTATTCTTCTTCAAACGAACGACCAATTCACGAACATAAACGCTAAGCAGTGGTTTGATTCATCATCTTCTAGAACTTTCCACACTGTTGCCTGCTCGTAAGACACCAATCTTCCCATGCTCGACGCGCATACACCCGCCGGAAGATGAGCATAACCCTATAAAGATATGAATTCAAGATAACAAGTCAGACAATGATTTTCCAAGAAGATGGCAAAACGTTTAGCAGGAAAAGGAAAACACCTGTTGCATGATCTTGGGGAACTCAGAGCAAAGAGCTTTACGACCAGACTCGTCGAGGGTCTTGTCTAGCATTATGTCTTGAAGAGCTACAAGAGTAGTCTCCAGCATGTCTAAACCGGTTTGGTTTGCAAATGTGAAAACCGGTGAAGCCTGCAAAAGAGATCAAAGTTAGGTCACACTCAGAAGCAAAGACAGTCATAAAGAGGGCTGGGGCATAAAAACAGGAATGCAAAAGCGTTTCTCACTTACGTTTGTTTTCAGAGAGCAGCACAAGATTGCGTCAGTGTGATTCCAGAGTTGACGCAGCAATGTGTCACCACTCGTTTGAGAATCAGAGCCAAAAAGATCTGCACCAGTGTGAACTCTACAACAGCCAATAAGAAGAGAGTTTCAGACTACAAACACTCAGACTAGACTATTGGAATATGTAAATTAATATAAACAAAAAAAACTAGAACGCTAACAAGTACCTGTAACTACGGGAGATCCAACGGACTAGAGTGAGAGCTTCAGGGGAAGTGGGAGCAGATATTGGACTGATAGTAGAACCAGGACGAGGAGCAATGGCTAGAGCAACCCTCTGAATGGATCCCACTATGCTTCTCACGTATTGACGTGCCATTGAAGCAACATTGTCTCTTGTATGGTTATCAAATGTGAACTGGAATGCTATGGTAAGTACCGACCTAAAGTTACAACCATTTGGGTCGGCTTCACCTGCTTGACGTGTTGATCCTTCTAACGCCGATGCTAAATCCAATGTACGGTTCGCAGATGCACCATTCTATATGACAGTGAAAATTTTAGATTATGGCATCAGGAATATATGTAATTTGGATATTGATCTTTAACTTGAGGTTTTGATATATTACCGGGGTTGATTTATGTTCAAGAGGTATGACACGGAAACCAGAAGGAAGCAAAGGTGCATCATCAGCAAATGATTCGTCGATAGGAGCAAAGACAAGTTGTGCACAACCTCCAACCACATTTTCGTCAACACCGCTACATAGCTGGACAAGAATCAGAGTTAAAAACAAGAGAACAGAGCAAGCGAGAAGGAACTTTGGAGGTGAAACTATTCCGTTGAAACTAACCTGCAGTAAGTACATATCCCGAGCTAAACCCATGTCTTCAGGTGAGTACGCATGACCTTCAAGTCTAACCACCTCAAGAAACTGAAACGAGTAGAGAGGAAAGGTTTCAGGACTAAAAAGTAGTTAGAGAGAAGAGAAAAGCGAAGCTCTTTTATTCTTTAGTACCTCTTCATGTTCAACTGTTTGCGCAAGGGGGAGAATGACTTGGTTACTCGGGAACCCACCAGCTCTAGCGCAAGGAACAGCAAAAGGACTTGCTCTGAGGGATGCAGCAGCATAAGCATCCACACCATAATCAGCCCATTCAGAGCGGTGTTCTCTAAGAAATCGAACCAGCACAGCGGGTGGAACGTTCTTGATGCCAAAAAGAGATGCAAGTCAGTTAACTAAAGACCGCAACAGAAAATAAGCTTTGTTCATCATCCAATCTTTAAAACACGTACCTGCAACAGCATAGAGGCCTTGGCACAAAGCACGCCACTACCAAAGCTCGGGAGGAATGAGTTACCGTACTGAGACCCACCAAACTTTCCAGGGGACAAGTTTATCATAACTGTAATATCCTCTGCACCATCACTACCCAATGGCGACCATCCATCATCCACAAAACCATTAACAGCATCATTGAATCCCCTGAAATTCATTCATTTTGTACAATTAGAAAGAGAGAAAAAAACTCTTGGAAATAAACTTATTCGTGTTAATGTAATACATACCGACAGAGTCTTTGACTGAAGGTTCTTAAAACCGCAGGTTGGCGCCCTCCACCGTACTGAACTTCTCCACTAGTCTCTTGTGCAATCTGCCTAACATGTCTCAGAGCCTGAAATAAGATACCAAACATAAGAATCACAGCGTTATTTGGGCCATATGCACTCGTGAATAAGGTCGTTTGAACTTACAGCTACTGTCATTTTCTGAGCTAGAATCTTAGAAGATTCATAGAGAGGTCTCATGACTTCAGGGACACTCCAAGCCTAGGGAAACCAGAAAAACGAGTCAGGAACATATTATCTAATAGAGCTGATGTGTTTTGAATCAATTTGACTCGTAGCTTACATCCAAATCAACATGGTCAACAATGTGGAGAATGGAACCACCACCCTCGCAAGGACGGATGAGAAAGCCGCTTGGTCGCATTTCAGCTCTCACAAAGCTTGAAGAAGGTGGGCCGGTGGGGCCACCCGTTGCAGAAGTAAGCGACCTCTCACAAACCTGAAGACAGTGAGTGAAGGCGCAACATGAATAGATTTAAAATAGAATTTATTTTTAAAAGTACACAAGAGCATATCCAAAAACTCACCACATAGCTTCCATCTTCTAAACATGTGCTGTATCTCAGCGTCCAAAAGTCACGAGCTGCTGCTAACGTCGTCGGTGCATACATCTGATAAATCAAAGTGACCAAAGCACGGTTTAAGCCCTTAGGAAATCTTATAAGGAAGTGGAACTAAGAGACTACAAGAATTGAGGCGGGGACCTGCGTATATATAAGCTCGATAGTCCCACCGTTTCCAGCAGGAATCACACTCAGAGTATCCACACATCGACAATCACGGAGCCAAGATGGACGATCTTTGAGGATTTCAGCTACCTACATTTTTTTCCAAATGAAGGTTGACTTAAATTCTAATAATTTATTCTGCTTACAGGACACAGGCAATGAAACAAAGTGACACTTTACCTTCATGGGTTCTAAACTCACGAGGCCGCAGGCACGTGCTGCAATTCCGCTGCAGTTGCGCGAAATAGCGACGATGCCAATAGAATCCGGACCAGGCTACACCAATAAAGAAGGTTCGTCAGATAATATTACAAAAAACAAAACCAATTTCAGACACAACAAAAGAACATGAATTAGAGTATACAACAGAAAGAGTTTACCTTCATCCCAATCATCTGAACCCAGTCAACAGCAGTTCCTGTAGCCTTGGAAAGGAACTCTGCTAGGGCCTCCTCTGCAATCGAAAGGAGTCTAAAACCAAAAATGTAAGGAAAAAAACATTAGTTGTCACAAACTGAGAAATATTGAATTCAACAAGTTGACAAATAGATATATAGAGCGCAAGAAAAGCTCACCCAGCTGGGTTGTTAGCATCGCGTTGAAGATGCTGAGGATTTGGGTTTTGCTGTTGATGTTGCTGACCACTTACGACCACAGACTCACAGCTGTTGTCTGTGGTCGTCCCAGAACCCTGCACTCCAAATAAAGGTAACAACTTTTAAGCGAAAATCTAAACAAAATCATAAAATATCACAATGGGAAGAAACTGAGGTTTAATATAGATAAAGTTAAAGAGTGTACATACAGTGTGAAGTTGTTGTTTCATGTGGCCATTCTCATAGACCAAGTGGGAAACTTGCTTCTGCAGACGATCATTCTCTTCCATCAAGAGTTTGTTCATGGCGTTGAGCTTTCTGTTCACTGTCTGGAGACGAGCAGCTTCTTTCCTCTGCTTCTCTCGACATCTAACATCAACAAATCAAAATTAAGCTTCATGATATCAATTACCCCAAGATAAACCCAAATGTTGCATGTATGATGTAAATAAATGGTAGTGGGTGAACAAAGACACCATTTGGATTTTAGGAACATATACAAAAAAAAACTCTTCAGTAATATAAAGATGATTTATTTCTGCAATAATTCTTATAATTGCAAGAAAATATAAGGCTTTTGACGGAAATAAATGTCAAAAACGCATTCAAAGACAATTTTATTACATGTCGCTTTCTTGTATTTAAAGCTTTCAACAGTGTGTCAATGCTTAAGCAAAACAAAGTTTCCTGCTCTGAGAGATTTACAAGACATGGATCCACATTAAAATTCAAAACATAATGATCACTGAGATCCAAAAAAAATAAAGAATCATAATTGTCAGATAAGAACAGCATGGAAAAAAATATTAATCAAGGAAAAAAAAAACAATTTTTTAATGTTTTCCCTACACTCAAATACAAACTAAGAAAAAGAGATAATCTTTGTTAAGTAGAAAAGACAATTTAACAAAGAATAATGATGTAACTTCACCTGCGGTTCTGAAACCAAACTTTGATCTGTTTGGGTTCGATGTTGGAGAGAATGGGACATTCTCGAATGAGTTGCTGTCTTCTGAGAGAGCTAGGCTTAGGACACTCAGTGTAAACTCTCTCAAGAGCTTCTACTTGCTCCGGTGTGTACCTCACATACTTGCCTGAATCCAACCCTTTATCCGGCGACTCTCTGTGCATCGTGTGGACCATCATAACTCCAACAAGGAAAGATAAAAAGTTGATTCTTTTAAGTAGTTAAACGGAAGAGTAACTCAGGTAGAGAGATTCAAGTGTAAAGAATGAAAATTTCGAGGAATCCTAGGTTTTTTTGTTTATTGTAGTTGCTGGGTTCTTTTCAAGGGTAGGCTCTCCGGGTAGAGAGAGCCTCCACTCACGTTCATGAGATAATGGTGGGAAAGAAAGAAAGAAAGAAAGGAAAAAAAAAGATAAGTTTTTTTGTTTTGTTTATTATTCTTTTTTTTGTGATTCCTTTCGGTTATATTTTTTTGGTTCGGTGAAGAGAGAAAACGCCAGAGCAATGGCGAGGAAGGTGAAGAAGATAAGAGGAGCAAGAAAAGGAAGCAAAGTAGGGGTCTTTGTCTTAGGACGCCAATCTCGAGATCCTTTTAAGACATGTTAAGACATGGACAAATATAAATTACTTTTCTTTTCTTTTGTGTGGCGCGAGACAGAGAAGAGAGAGGACGACTTGTAAGCACATAATAACAGCATAAAGCAGCAGAAAGAAGAAAAAAAAACCTAACGTAAATTGAATAGCCAGGTGTGTTGAATTTGATAAAAAGCTTTAGCTTTTAGGCTAAAACTGATATCAGTTTAAGTACTGCAAAAAAACTCAAAAATATGTAAGGGTTGTTACAGAATACTGAATATCGTAATGTTTTTATACCTAAGATAAAACTAGAATGGTGTTGTTATGCACAAAATCGTTAATCTTGTTTTGTATAGATTAAAAATAATAATTAGCATTTAATTAAATCGAAGGTGCAGCAGGATAAAGGGGGAAAGACAATAAAGGAGAAAAGAAAACACACGCAAAACAGTCTCTGCAAAACCCATCTGTTTTTTTACTCTACCTAGAACAGTAATGATAAAAATGTAATAAATAAATTAAACTAACTGAATAAGGAGGCAGAGAGACAGGCCAATCTTTGTTTTTTCTTTACTTTCTCATTTGAATATTTATTATTCGAGAAACAAAAAATAATGAAATGGTTGTCAGAAGAAACGGATATTTGACGAAATGGGTCTTTTGCTAACTTAGGGAAAAAAAAAGCTGTTGTCTTTATCTCTGCGAGAAGGACATAACATAAGCTTGTTTCTCTCTCTCCTCTTTCCTCTAACTCTCTGATGATCATCATGATGGTGATGCTTATGTATGTGCATGTACAATAATATCATCATCTCTTCGTGTACGTACATCTTTGTATGCACTACGTTGATGATGCTGTTTATGATGTATTGATTGCATGAGGAAAATTGTGTGTAATGTAACTGAGCGCGTGAGAAGCGTGACGGATCTTTATTTTTCAAAATAGAAAAATGTAGCAAAACCATATAAAATTAGTCTAATAACCAGAAAAAAAAAACAAAACTTAAGAAATAACCAATCTTTTTTTCCTTATATATCTCTAGCTCTTTGGTTACGTTTTTAAATTCTATTTTTTGTTATTCCACAAATTCACCCAACTATTTATTTTTAAAAATTGAGAGTTTTCTTTAAAATGGCTTAATTAGTTTGATAGGGCATCATGTTATATGTTCAGTCAGTTCGGTACGAATTTTATTTAAAATTTTCGTTTTGTTTTCAAGAAAATAAAGGAGAAGACAAGTGTGGCATTGGTCAGTACAGTCTTCTGTGTTTGGTTCTGTAACGATCTCAATTGGGTAGTATCGATTTGTACAGAATCAATATCTGGACAAAACGGCTAACTTCTTATATCTACGGTCTACGTGTTAATATTATTGCCTGAAAACAAAATATACGTAATCGTATATATACGTAATTAATAATAATACGGAGAGAGAGAGAGAGAGGAGAAATTAAATGAAGGGGGATCATGTGAGGTCTCATCATGAGTCCAACTTTGTGCATGCGCTTCGATTTTCTACATGGCAGATATACCCACGTAGCCCCCTATACGCCTTTTCTCTTCTATTCCATTTAAACGTCTTTTTAAATTAAAAATACTACAACTAATACCTTTTCTCTATCGAATACACCCAAGTATATATTCTTTTCAAGTTTCTATTCTTTTCATAAAAAACCACTAAACACAATTAACTACGCAATATTACGAGGTTTCTTCTCGCGCCACTCAAAACGTAATTCTTTTTGAGTTTTTCACACCACGAGGGCGTTAAGTTCTACAGCATGTACATCTTTTTTGTATATATGAGCTAGAGCTACGGTATAATTAAGGATGTATTTGGGCTGCACCTAAAATTCGGTTTTGATTTGTTTTACTATCCATGGCTAATCAAAGAAAATGGAAAATAAAAAAAATTAGAAAAGAACGTTGGACATGTTTTGAAAGTTTTCACTGTACGTAACTGTTAAATGGTAGAACATCATATTTTGCTACAACATAACAACGGTTTAGCATCTATCTTGATTTCGTAAATTACTTGATCATCAGTTTAAAAACTGTGAAAGTACGTTACATTCAATCTTTTTATCAGTTCGTGTTACCAACTTACCAAACCCGTAAGTCAAAAGACTTTCAACCTTGTTACAAGTATTTTCTAACAAGTGCAGGCATTACAAGAAAAAAAATTATTGAGTAAGGTAGAAGAAAAAACAGTCCAGTCCGATTTCAGACGCATCATCAATATATTGTAGTAATTTGATCATATATATCAGCCTGGTTGTTTTCTGCTGATAATAGACACATAGACAAATAAATTTGACGTGTAGTTAAAATGAAAAAGAAAGAAGGAGCAAGGGTTTTCGTAAATCTGATTGACAAACCAAATATGTTAGTTATTCCATTACATATCAACTAAGCTACCTGTTTCTGAAATTGGACTCAGAGAGTTTTATGGTGGAGGGATATGGGGTAAAGAATGATTGACTAGTCTAACACCAATGCATTCATAAAATACCACAATTCTGTAACGTAAAAAATATTAGTCCTACTCCTATGTAATAATTAATGAGTCGGCATTTTGAATTTTGACTGTCTCGGCTCGAATCCTCTGAAATAAGAGAAGGTATAGGACCCATAACACATTATGCATTATGCAGTGCTCTTTCCTAAAAAGCTTTGGATGCTTTCATAATAAGGGAAAAATAAAAGTATAATAGAGTGAGTAATTTGGTTGCTGGACAAAAAAGAATGTCAAACCTTTTAATTTGACAATATCTATCTTTACAAAATAATAATTGGCTTTATTAATATATATTTATTTGTGGTGTCAACTTTTTTATTTTTAGCAAGAGGCATGGAGCATAAGAGTACCCCACTGGGCCAAGTCCACTTACTCTTGTTCCCATGTCATACACTACATTGCTTGATTTCCCAAAATTTTATATGTTTTCTTTTCTTTTGTTGGTGACATTTTCCACCATTTGATATTCTTCTTTCTGGAGCTTCATATAATATCCATATGTATATCCATACAAATGGACGTATAGCTCTATGCTTGTATCTCGTTTCGAGTTTCATTTTTGTATGTCTTTTTAACAAAACAAAAAGAAAATTTTGTTTCAACAAGAGTTTTTGGACGTTCGAGGCTAGATAGATGCCACTAAAGAAAAAACCTAATTTTAAGGAGCCGAGGTTCGAACGTAAAACTTTGAAAGATGATATATACATGCTTGTAATCTTTCTGAATAGGTTGAGATAAGCACAATATGAGTGCAGACTATTCTAATTTGGGTATAGACTGATGGTCATTAATCAGTTGCATTTTAACTTATTTCGCAACAATGGAATTATACTTATGCATGGACTGGCCGAATATACAGTTATCACTTATCACATAAACATCGAGTGGAGATATGAAAGTTGATTATAGGGTGATCATACAATTGTTAAATCTAATAATTCTACATACTACATAGTATTCCCATCACCAACACAATCTCATTATAATCTCAATAAGTACGTTGCAAAGTATATAATGGTTGGTGAGAGTTAGATCAAAATCAGAGATCGATTTTCGTTGAACACGATTCCATAATCACTACAAGATTTACATGGATTTGTTACTTCCAAAATTGGTTTATATATATCTATAAGACTAGAACTATGATGAATGACGTAATTCGTTAACTACGCGTACAAATTAGCAAGTATAAGCTTATTCTGCTAAAATTATTGTTATGTGGTTTTTAAAATTATATACATTGCATCCATAATAGCTAATAAAACTTTACATATAAATTTGTAATGTAGTCTATAAACTAAATCACAACAATAAAGCATCCATAATAGCTAATCACGCTTTATTATAAACTCCAGGACCATATATACAATACAAAGTTAACTAAAAATAAAACATGAGTTTACTCCATAAATGGGAAATCGATGCAGCAATGATATTGAAATCACATACTCAGTGGAAAGGAAAAGCACAAGTGTCTTTTAATACCACTCTATGGAATGAAATGAAAGTTAAGGAAAAAAAGTCAAATGAAAAGCCCTATTTTTGTCACAAGTCACGATTGTGTTCTTCTCGCTTTGCTTGAATCTCACATCTCTCTCTTTCCTGTTTCTATTGTGTTACGGAGAGAGACATAGGTGGAGAGGGGGACCCATGCATGGGCATGATAGAGGTGTAAAGTCAGGCAAGGATAGAAAAGAAGTCTCCAAGCTTGATAGGCTGCTCATGCATATATTGTATCGATCATATAATATTCACCATATATACATATAATAATTATGAGTGGGATTAAAGTTTGTGGATATAACTCGCCATGAGGTTAACGATTGAGCTTATAAAAGACGTACCACATATATATTTTTTCCATTACGTCATATGACAACATTGAATTTGATATGAAGAATCACGAAGAAGTCTAGAAGAGGATCGTTTCCACCAGATAACGGATCCGCTAGTCAAAAGATATTAATATGCAATCTAATAATGGAGCCATTAGTCACAGTAATTAATATTCAAATTAATACAGCATCACATAATTGAATCATATTAATATCTCAACCATACTCAGTATAATGGAACAGCCAGAATGTGATTTACTGATCTAAAACTGATGTTCTAATTAACAGAATACGCATATGGCATCATTTTTTATGTCAAAATCGGAGTTTGTTCTAAGCGCCACAAAAACGTCTTTCTTTTTTTTCTATCGATATAACATAAAATCGAGACGCAGATAGTGCGAAATGGTGGTGGCTTGATTAATTAACAAGGGAAGTGGCCTGTAAGTAAAGGAATACTAGTAGACCTTCCATAATATAGATCCGACACCGCACAAACCCATGAAACTGAAGAATGCATTATAGTACTTTGCTCTCTTTTCCAATGAAACTTTCTTGCAATCATTCCCTATGATTTCAGTTATATATCTTTCACTCACACCAAACATATATACCGTACCTGCCTTTCTATATAGACAGACACACACACACACACATGACACCGCTTAATTGTATGGATATGTGACCTAACCCACAATGCATAGAATTTTGGATCCAGTCCACATTTGGAATTTTTCAATTATATCTTGTATTCCTGTTATTTATTTTCTTGTTATTTAACATAATTTGTTTTCTTTCTTTTTGGCCTCTGATTTTTTTTCAGATTTCCAATATTTGAAGTTTTGACCAACACTTGAATCTTCTAGCCACTAAACTAGTATGAAGTACATTATTATAGACTATTTCAATAGATAATAAATAAACAAAAACTCATACACTGATCATTAATTTCATTATGATATTTAAGCAAAAAATTCTATAATACAGGGATATAAATTGGAAAGTTTGTTTTTGCACCTAATGTGCTATTTAATTCCCTACTATGTAATTATAAAATAAAAACACATTAATTTCCTAATACAGTTGCATCACAAAAACTGATATTAATGATTAGTAAGACCAACGGAAAGTTGGTTTCTTAGTTTCTTTATATATTGGATTCAACCTCTTTTAAGGAGGGTGACTAACGTTGTGTTTTGGTATTGTTAACAACATTATCCCCGTTCTACGAAGATGTATAGATTTTGCTACCGAAATTTATAATAAAAAAACAACACGAAAATACTTGCTAAGCTCAATAAGAAAGTGACACAATTTCTCACCAAAAAAAAAGAAAGTGATACAATTTCTCTGTTCGTTTGATGGAAGTCGGATTCGAACGAATCTAGGAAGATAGAATCATACCGGGACCCATGACAACACCACCAAACCCCTCAATTAATTATTACATATTTATGTCATATTTTGAAAATTTTCCTCAAAAGATAACATTCTATGATATGAGTTTGACATGATTCATGAGGAAATAGTTTTGTGTATATATCTGTTTAACTTATAAGAGAACTTCATTATCGTAATTGTCAATATTTGCCTTCGTATAGAGAGAGACTCGAGCAGGAAACACATGTGTCATCATAGATTACACTATTTATTTTGGTTTTGTTTTAATGAAGTTTTGTTTTGAAAAGTCTTTGGAAATTTCACATCAACTGTCTTTTAACTCCAGAGAGATAGTAACTAAAGCGCAATAAGCCAACAACCCAACCTTGAGCCAGAAGCTGTCTGAAAATCAAAGCAATGCTTTTAAGGAACCTTATTAAATCAGAATTTATAAATAAATATATAGAAAAGGCGAAGGAGAACAAAACATGACTTCAGAAATATAAACTGTCTGGAAATGAAATGATTATGCTTAGTGCATAATAAAGTGACAAACTAAGAATATTCTACCTTCTTCCCAAAAACGAAAGAGTTTGCTCGAAGAAATGATTCAGAATTAAGGATGAAACAAACAAATTTGAATGAATGACGAAACGAGCTTTTACCTTAAAAAGATTATAAAAAACACATCCAACGACGACCTAAATGGCTAAATCCAAGTTTATCGGCTGAACTTTCAAACATCAAATAATCACTTCTAACTTTTCCAAACACTGCCGGTTTTGGTGACCTTTTTTACATATAGATAACATTTTGATCGAATATGTGACCAAGTATGGGTTCAAAGTCTACAATCATTACTCTTTCATTAGAGATTAGACCAGTTTGTTGTAACCATTCACAATTTTCTGATCTATGGCAATGCATATAGCCAAAAACAAACCTCCAACGTCCATACTTACTTCCTTTTTTTTTCGGGGTCTGCAACGGACGAATACACAGTGACCATCAAACTCTAAATTTGATTCTCGAGATCATAGCAAACAAAGTTATGAACATTAGTTAAGTTTCGAAAACATCAATTCATTGGCAAAGAAGATCATTTTAGTACAAACAATACATTCAGGTCACACTATTCATGTCTTTGCTCAGTTTTATTTCTAACCACTAAAACAAAGCCACCACCCTAATCTGCTCAAAGCAATAACCTATACACAGTCTACAAAGAGTGTCCAAAAAACACTAAAACAGTATTGCACTGATACAAACATCCACCCAAAATAAAAACTAAACGTGTGATTGTGCAGGAACCTTACTCATGATCTACCATTAGGAGCCATGGCTGATTTCTCAGACCTGAGGCTGGAACTTGCTTCTGAAGTGTTCTCATCAGAGGTTGCCTCCTCCTCCTCCTCCTCCTTGCGGTCTCCATTCTTCTTCTTGGCATTGAGAAACCGACCTCCACATCCTCTTGGCCGTCTTATCGCATGCAAATGCCGAGATTCATGCATATATGGCTGAAAACAAGTAAATAACAGTCTATCAGGATAAGGAAGGAATCAACCAAAAGATGTTTTTGCCCGCCGCGTTTTCACCTTCTTGGACTTGATGGCTCTATTCCGTGCCTCAAGCTTTGCCCGGGATTGCCTACGCCTGAGTATACCGTGGTATTGCTTTGCGTTAACAAAAACAGGTTCCTCGATTGCATCACATTGCAATGGAACTCCTTGTTGCTGCATTCCCATTAACTGCAACTGGACCTGAAAAAATCCTTACAAAAGTAAAACAAAAGCTTTCTCAATATTCAGAAGGCAAGATGTCGAGGCTGATAAATACCCCAGGATAGGGATGTGGAAGATACGCTTGCTGTGCAAAGACGCTTCTGTAGTAAGGATCTGGATACGGGTAGAGCCCATGCGCCTTCAAAACAAACACCGTAGCATCTCAATTCTCAACTAGAAAAGGTTGAAAAGCTTAGCATTACTTGAATTCAATACTCTGTATCTCAAGGCTGTAGTGAAAGCAATCAAAGTCTACAATCGCACTAAGTCTAAGACTTTGCAGACAGGTGACAATCACAGGACCTGTAGAATTACCTCAAACAAAAACATATAATTTGTTTGGCATTGTAAGTATCAAAGCAAAAGCTTGTAGCATCGATAAAGAGAGAAGTTGTTAACAGTTCGATTACAAAGGTAGGAGAATCACACGAAACGAAACCAAACGTCATACAACCGAAAGCAAGATCACACGAAACTAAACAAAGCCTCACATAACAGTTGGCAAGATCAGTCTCAACATTTAGTCCCATGCACAAGTACTAGAGATTTAGCTTAGGATTAGAGAAATTACCATCGGCTCAGAGTAGACAGAGCTTGTATCAATAGACTCAGAACTTTGTCCTGAAGGAACCGGTGGTCTGGTTTGGGAATTTGGATGTTCTTGCTTCTTATGACTTTCATTGTTATCTGGCCAATCAACATACCACCAAGAATCAGCGTAAAATCGGTCACGAAGAGAAACAAAACCAGAGGATAAGAACTAGTAATTTGGTCAGGAAAGAAACAAAACCTGAGAGCTCATGCACTGAAGAAGTCATGTTTCATGAGACTGCCCTTATCCTAGTTACAAGAAACAAACTGCAACAACAACAACAACAACAGCAACAACAAAGCACACAAAAAAAGAGTCAGTACATGGTTCTCTTTAAAGCTAAGAGCTTTAGAATCGGAATTCAGTTACCAAAACACCCAACAGACTAAAACCAAAAAGGAAAATCATTTCCCAGAAAACGAGATGCAGTACAATGGCACAAAAGCTAAGATTTTTTAAAATCGTGGTGGGAAACACACAAAAGAGTTACCTGGATTTTTATAAAAAATATTTAAGCTGATGCAATCAATATCTCTGGATCTTACCCTCACAAAATCGATAAAGGTCTCTGCTTTTTTCCTTTTTCTTTTTTTTTTTTTGGTTCTAAGGAAGAGACGAAATGACGAACGGAGGCCTAAACGGGGTAGACCGAAAGAGATACTGCGTGTCGTTTTTCAGATCTACACTTACACTTCAGAGCGTCCTTCTTCAGTATTCATACACCTCATGCCGTTTTCATACTCACACTGGATAGGTCAACTCGAAAAACCATGAACATGTGAAGGAGTGTGAGAGACGACACGCTGTGTTTAATAATAAAACGGAGGCAATACTGTTAGGACAAGTGGCGAACGGATGAGACAGCCATTAGTAATTTAGTAGGTAAGGACGGGCAGATCTGAATAGTTGCCCGAATATCTTCTCATTTTGTTCAACTCCACTAGTTTCACTTGGTCCCACCTCTGCCCGTTGCCCCAACACACATCTTTCGTTTGTGTGAGTCATCATCGGTTTCGAATAACGAAGATCCGGTTCGGTTTAGGTTTTGCCCGACCATGAGATACGTTAAACCAGGTGTGGTATTCAGTTTAGACGAGCCGGAACACACATCGATAAAACGAGCTGAACGAGTCAACCATATGGCTAACAACTACTCACATCTTAAATAGTTGGTCTTTTTTTCCACGTAAATTTACAATTGTAATCATATTCGTAAATTTAGTTGAAAAGGCTCGAATGATAATTTTGTATAACGTTCATGATCCTCTATGTTTTCTTTTGTCTTTTTGACATCAACTGTCCAATCTGGATATGATGTTGCCAGTACACTACAATAATATTCCATCAAATAAGAAGCAAAAAGCCAAAAAATATTTCAACATGAAAACCTTAAAATAAGAAAAGAAGGTGTGTGCGTAACCTTTTTTTTCTTATCCTTTCTTGCTCTTCCCATTCCGTTTCTTGGTTCTCAAGGAACTGTGTTTCTCGAGTCCCATGCGACCGCTACCTTGCTCGCTTCCTCGTCCTCTAGTATCTGCGGTTCTTGATGAATTATGCTGGATTCGGGATAGTTCTATCGAGTTTGCTGTCCAAAGCGTCTGGTACTATGGTTTCTGTAGAAACACTAAAATCGATTGAGAGAAATGCGATTAAATAAATAATGTAAATGATGAAAAACAATAATATAAATGACGATAAATAAATAAACAATAATATAAAGCAGTAAATAAAAGCAGTAAAATAAATAAATAACAATAAAATAAATAAATAATATAATAATATATGAGAAATAGCTGAAATAATAG
>KE154621.1:0-15455 GCA_000411075.1 Sisymbrium irio | reverse complement strand
CGTTTCGGAAAATTGAACGCGAATCAATTATTCCGCGGATCTCGCTCATTAATTGACCAATTGAATGGTGGAATAAATAGAAAAATCTTTGACTAATTCAAAAGAATTGATCTAAACCATTTATCCGAATTCGGCCCAAAAAAATAGTTAATGGGTCGGAGGCCCTCTACCAAGAGCCAAGAGCCAAGAGCCACGCCCCGACCCGAGCCGAGCGAGCGCACGCGTGTGCACCACTTCTCCTTCCAACACTTTTTAACATGTCTAAATGTTCTCCTCTATATATATTTGAGTGTTTTTCCCCATATTACCGATGTGGGACAAAGTTACACTCCCCTTTCATTAAAACTTTGCTTAATAAAGGCTTTTTCTTCAAATGGCCCATAAGCCAATTTCGTTTCACACTTATAAAATTTTATTAAAGCCCAATGTTTTAAAATTTTGGTCCAACAGTTTCTTCCAGCTGAACATACTCATCTTTGGGCCAGTGTCGCTCTTGCGTAAGATTGCTTCCCGAATCTTGCGGTTTTGAGGAAAGCTTAGGTTCTTGATGTCGTAGATGGAGAACTTTAGAACCTGGTTTGAAAGCGATTAAATCGCCTTCATGGTAGACCATTAATTAGTGGTAGATCGTCGCTAAGCGCCTTTTGAAACTCATTAGCCACAACATTGGCTATGCGACAAAGAAAAAAAAAGCAAGAGATGTAAGAATGATTTAGGTTTTGATTGATGACAGCTTGGTGAATAAATAGTATTTAATTTGAGACACAGAATAAAAAAGATAGGAATTTGTGTTTCTATTCCTCATCAAAATTTAAAAGAAGGAGATATCTATTCATGAATTCCTCAGCACATGAAGAAATACAAAGGAATGGTGTAGAATACATGTATCAATACATGACAAAATTTTCTTCTCAAGTGATATATAATTTGAAAAGTTTATTTCCTTACAACAGGTATAACATTTTATGAATAGATAATTAATCTTAATCTTTTTTAAAAAATATGATCACCAATTAAAACTTGAGATGAATGTTGAATTTACATTGATGTCTATAGAATTAGATTTTATTTATCAAACTTGAGAAAGTTCGATGAAAGGAAAGGTTTTTTTTTTTTTTGGTGTGAAAAGGAAAGGTTTTATTATTGCAAATCAATTTACTAAAAGCTTGATCATTAATTGTGTAATTAATTTGATTAGATAATTACTAATAAGTTAATAACTTATAAGTATATGTTACTTATCAATGGTAAATCTTTTCAATCATGTATCAAGAAGTACAATTTGTATATACTCTGCCAGTGGAAGAAAATGTGCGTTGTGCAAGCAGATCGCTTCCTACACTCTTTAACGTCACTTTGAATACAATCGAGGTTATCTCTTGTTGTTGTTTTTTCCCTTCTTGTTGATATAACTTTGTCTTCTTTAATCTCTTATATAAGTACTGATGTACAATGATACAACTTTCTGTTTATTATTTTATTTTTTAAATAGAGTATTCTTGGATTGTTCCACCTCCTTCCATCTAAAAATAATCTTGACGGACATTGTACAGAATCATCACATCTCAAATAGGAGACAATGATTGCACAATCGCTAGAGTCGGGGAGGCGAGTCTGAAAACGTTGCTCAAAGATGGATTCGGGTTCGAAGTTCGAACATGACTTCTTACCAGTTGTAGCTGCTGTCTACATCGCTTGGATCATGATCTTTGTCTCTGTCTTCGGTTGTGGTATCAAGTTCCTCATCTTCAAAAAAAAAAATGTGATCAAACTTCTTTTAAATAGAACTAGCTAGGTGATTCAAGGCGCGTCTCTATGCACAATATATGAGTTCGGATACGCATTAATGTTATAGCAAGTCATGACTATCTTTCGAGGAGGAAAAGAGAAAGAAAACGCTCATTAATAAAGAAGTTCGAGACATGTTACGCCAATTGTGGAGCATTAATTCGTATAACTGCAAATGTTCTTTCAACGATGGTGATGAGACACCAAAAACTTTGACTTTTGTTCGAGTAGCTTCATGAACCGTGTCACATTTGCTTATAGCATGTCTGTTGGACAATAATAATATTTTGATACTCTCGAACGCTTGGTCGAACCTATGTTTTAGTATACTTATTACTTGCAAGGCAAAAGTTGCCGTTAGAACTAAAATCAATGGGCCAAAAAATTTAAAACTAAAAAAGAGAGGTTATCAACGCTGGATTGGCTTAACTTTGACCTTTTAATTATTCGATTAGTTGGACCATTGGACTACAATGATTATAAGTTAGGTAGGACCTTTAGTGATTATGAAATCAAGATCATGAGTTTAACATAAATTCTTTCAATTTTTTTTTTATAATACATGTGCATAAATCCTGATTTTTAAAAAATTATAATAGAATTGTTTTCAATTCATCTATGAGTTAACCATTTTTAACCCAAGAAATACGTACTGAACTAAAATCAACAATATAAACTAGTAAACCCCAAATGGATTGATTCCAACTCACAAAACATACATTTCATTTGAACAGGCAACTTAATTATTATTTTATTCCACATTTTGCATGACTTATATTTTTTTTTTTGGAACTACTATCGTCAAAAGTTAGAAAAGAGCCAAATAAATATTCTCCATACATACACACATACAGCTTCTGTATACATTAGTCAATAACATACATAAGACAAAATTAAGAAGGGTATTTTCGTAAACTTGGTAAGGCGGAGCTGGTAAAAGCTCTTTCTTCTAGACTCTCCCGCTCCGCTCAGGCTGTAGCCTCTCTCTCTCTCTCTTTCACTTTCTCTATGCGTTTTCTTCTGAAACCCTAAAGCCGTGGAATAAGACTCCCCGTTGAAATCGAAGCTCTCTCGAAGGAGTCTCCTCCGCTTTTATCCGAAGAAATTCACAGCTTGGTGGTAAGTTGCTTTGTCCCTTATTTCCGTTATTCTCGTTAGATTCCTTTTGGGGGGTTTTCAAGTTTTCATTTTTTCCTTTGTAACTCTCAATTCAGTTGATGGGTTCGCTTTACCAAGGACAGAGAAGTTAAGTTTCATTTGGAATCATTCGTCTCTTTTTTTCTTCAATTAGTACAGTGAAATGGAAAAATACTAAGTGGGTTCATGCTGTTTCTGGTGGAATTGGTCTCTGTTAAGCAATTAGGAAGCTTGAGGGTTCTTTCAATTAAGTTGAGAACTTGTTGGTTTTGGTTGTTCTGTAAAGCTTTGTTTTTTTTTTTCCGTTGAGTTTATGAGAATCATAATACTAAAGGACAAAACTGTTGCTTCCTTCCCTTAGGGCTATTGTGGAAAAACAGATGGAGGAAGAAGAGGTTATGATGTCTGAGAATGGTAGTTTTGAGTTTCACAACGACGGATTATCAGTCCAAGTTAATGGTGTTCTTAAAGAGAACGAGAATCCGAATGTTGATTTTCTCGAGGATTTAGATTCTTACTGGGACGATATAAATGATCGGCTGACTATCTCACGGGTTGTCAATGATTCGATTATAAGGGGAATAGTTACTGCGATTGAGTCGGAGTCTGCTGAGAAGATTGCTCAGAAAGACCTTGAATTGTCAAGAATCAAGGAGACGTTGTCTTTGTACCATGTGGGTTGTGAAGAGAATGAAGCCTTTGAGTCTCGTTTGATGAATGATAAGGCGTGTTTGGACCCTCCGGATGGGTTTGCACAAGGGTCATTGAACAGTCTTAAAACTGTAGCGAAGAAACAGTTGGTGATGCTCGTTGAAGAGCTCACCAATTTGAGGAGGTATATTCACGTCAATAGAGCAGGCGCCACCGTGGATAATACATTGGGTTTAGTCAGTGGTTCGCATGAGATTGGGTCCAAAGATGTAGATAAAATGCTTGATTCGTTGAAGAGCATTCTAGAGACTGTGTTGAAGCGGAAGAGTGAAACGGAGCTCCCCTCCTCGTGGCAGCAGGAGCATGATTTTCAAAGAGGAATTGAGTCTGCAGTGGTGGCTAGTTTTGTTCGGAGTCTCAACGATGAGTATCAACAGAGCTTGTTGGAGAAAGAAGCTGCGGTTGGTGGTAATGAGAGCTCGTTACTTGGAAATATCAAAGAGATTACTGGTCTGCGCCAGGAGTTAGAGGCGATTCGTAAATCGCTTTCGGATCATGAAAATGGGGACATAGAGGCAGGGGAGGAAGGGGACCGGAAAAGAGTAGAGAAATTGCACCGCAAGATGTCGGCAAGCCTTAGTTCAGCTTTGGACACAAATGGTAAGCATGAAGAGAGTTTTGTTGGCTCAATGCCCGAGAACTTTGACGTTTTAAAGCACTTATCACAAGTTGATTTGATCAATCACTTTAAGATCGAGATGAATCAGATGAAAAGAGACCATGATTATGAAATACAGGAGATGACAGAGCAATGCTTTACCTTTAAGCGAAAGTACTTGAATTTAAAGGAAAGGGGTTCTTTTTCTTTTGTGGGGAAAGATAAGGAGCTAGAGGCGCTGAGAAAGAAGATCCCATCTGTCATCTCGAAATTAGACAAGATTTTGATGGAAGATGAAAAGTTGGCGTCTGAAGGAAACAGCAATGCTGACTTTAAGAGCCAATTGGATTCTCTTCAACTGGAAAATCGTCAATTGAAAGATTCACTTTCAGACGCTGCTGAGAAGATATTACAGCTTTCTCAGGCTGAGGCAGATCAGAAAAACTTGGTTCGAAAGCTCAAATCAGATATTGATGATTCGGATGTTGAAGCTTCTATCTCTGAAGATGTTTATAGGTGCTTTGTGACGGAGTTTGTAGGCCAGATTAAATGTGCAAAACATGAGACAGATTTGGAACATAGAATGATAAGAGAGGCGTATGAGTTAGTATTGGAAGATCTTGCGAGTAAAGCTGAGCGTGAAAGCAAGGATGATTTTGTAGACTCTTGTGTCGAGTCTTTGATAATGGAAGAGTGTAGTGCGGTAATATACAAAGAAGCCTTGAAGGAAGCCGATAAGAGAATTGTAGAGTTGAACATGCATGTAACAGAAAATGAAGAAGCTCGGAAATCAGAGATGGTTGACAAGGCAAGACTGAATGAAAAGATTCATTGGCTTGAATGTCTCGTCAAGGAGAAGGAAGATTTAGTCAAAACAGCTGAGAATAACTTGGCTGCAGAGAGAAAGAAACTTGAGGTAGTCTCTGAACAGATTAACGATATGAAATCTCAGATAGAACAGCAACAAACGAAAATTCAAGAGAAAAGCGAAGCACTGAGAGTTATTTCGGCACGCGAACTGGAGAAAGTAGAAGGCTACGAGACGAAGATATCCGATTTGAGAGGAGAGCTAGAATTAGCAAGAGAGAGTTGGAAGGAAACCAAAGATGAGAAAAGGAAAACTGAGGAGGAGCTATCAGCGACAAAAGCAGAGAAAGAGAGACTTAGAAAACAGCTTCTGTCTCTGGAATTAGTTCCTCCTAAATTGATGCAAGGTTTCAACATTCTCGAGGGCTTGGTAGCAGAAAAGACGCAAAAAACGAACTCCAGGTACTCTCATCGATCAATGTTTTGTTTACGTTAGAATGAAGATAGCGATTTTTACGAGAACTTTGTTTTGGTTGTTAGGTTGACAAACATGCACAGTCAATTGTGTGATCTGTCACATCAATTCAATGAACTCAAGGAGAAAGCGTCGATGTACAAGCAACGATTCGAGAAGAAGTGCTGTGACCTCCAAAAGGCCGAGGCTGAGGTGAGTCTTGATTGCTCTATACCTCCAAGGCTTTTTTCAAACTCTCTTTGAGCTTACTACGATATTCAGTAGAGAGCCTGTGAATTGTGTCCATATCAACAGTCGACCTCTGCAGTATGTGGCTTGAAGCCTTCATATCGTTTAAGTAGAAGAAGTTGGATTATAGAATGATGCTTATGGTTGTGGAATCGCAGGTTGATCTTCTTGGAGATGAGGTTGAATCGCTCTTGGATCTTCTAGAGAAAATATATATTGCACTCGATCATTACTCTCCAATCCTAAAGCATTACCCTGGCGTAAGCACACCTCTCTCTCTACACATATTTTTCCTTTTTCCATTTAAGAATTGGATTTTATGATCAGCATACATATTTTTATTATACCGATTGACTTTGCAGATCATTGAGATCTTGAAGCTTGTCCGGAGAGAGCTTAGCGGAGAATCAAAGAGACCACCAGTAGATTGATGCGCCCAATCTCTTCCACTAGTTTATTTCTCTTCTTTTGGTGTACAGATCGCCCAGGCTTATTTAATGATGTTTGATGTTTAGTTTCTACGAGTCATTTTTTGTTCAGTAGATATTGTTTTGTTATGTACTTGTCATCATCAACAGGAAAACGTGATGTTGGATCACTCGGCCTTTTAATCTTATAATACAATGGATTACACATCTTCTGGTAATTAACATCTTATAATCAAATAGTTGAACTTACAACAAGAACTGGACTCTGATCTCCAAAAAAAGTCTTTTCCAGTCCCATGTCCACTGTAAATGATCCGCATCGTATTGGTCAGATCATTCACCGAAATTAGGTGTAACCGTGTAAGTATGTATAAAATCAAGGAGTTTATAATACTTGGGACACATGACTATGGAACATCTCCATAATGAGAATGAACGACATCTCTCGGTTTTCAATTGAAACTGTTTCCTCTACCTTAGAGCAATCTCTAATCTTAAAACAGTGAATGATATGCTAAGTACTGATTTACCAAATGTTCAGGTCGGTTTAGATAAACTTAATCCCCCGCCCAAAACTCTCCTTAACAGAATACAAAACATAGGTTGCGGCTGCAGATATGTTGCGTAATGAAGGCATGACGTGTGGAGCTGACGTGTCGATCTCAGCATCACATCACCGCTCCAAAAAGCTTGCAATGTTAACTACTTATAACATCAACACTTCACGAGTCTTTCTCCTTCTTTGTCCGAGACAGAGTAGAGCAAAACTCATATCCAACAATGAAGGATACCACCAAGGTTCTTTCTTTCTACTGTGTTTTGTTTTCCTTTTATACTTCATTTGACTTTTAGTTTATACGAACCAATTCGTATTCCTGCCTTTTTCGAGTCGTTCCAGCAAACTTAGTTTATGAGTAAGTTAGTGATGTTCTTGATAACTACTGCAGAACTCAACTTACAGTCCCGAGGATATACTTCTGCATGCAGTCAAGGTATACATGAATGATAATTGTGAACGAAAAATTAAAGAGGTACGTAAGTAACTCTCTTCCTTACCCAGAGGCGAAGATCAGCAAGTGGAGATCTCAAGAATGCTGTGAAAGTACTCCAGGTACCACATCTCGTCATAATTTGTGATCTATCATGTTCTATGGCTAGATGAAAGTTTTTATTTGTATCTATAACCAGGAAGAAGAAGATCACTTGCGTGTAGAAGAAGAAACATCTCATGATGAAAATGATCATGATGATGACAACGACGATAACGAGGAGGAAGATGAAAAATATTGTAGACGTGGATTTTACCATGGATACCATCTAGTGAAAGGCCAAATGGGTCATGGCATGGAAGACTACATCGTGGCTGACACAAAAACTGTTAAAGGCCACAATCTTGGGTTATACGCTATATTCGACGGCCACTCAGGCCCTGATGTTGCGGATTACTTGCGGAACCATCTCTTTGATAACATTTTGAGTCAGGTTTCAAAAACAAGATCAATAGTTCACTAAATTTCTCACGGAATTTTTAAGCCTCTCTATTTCTGTTTCTTTTGTTTGTTGAATAAGTCTGTTTCTGTTTTCTTGAAGCCGGATTTTTGGGAAAATCCTAAGAAAGCAATCAGGAGAGCATATAAATGTACGGACGACTACATTCTCCATAACGTGGTAGGTCCACGAGGTGGCTCCACGGCTGTGACGGCTATAGTCGTTGACGGGAAGAAACTTGTGGTTGCAAACGTAGGAGATTCAAGAGCAATCTTGTGTAGTAAAAATGATGTAGCCAAACAAATTACGGTTGATCATGAACCTGAGAAGGAGAGAGACCTTGTCGAGGGCAAAGGCGGCTTCATCTCGAAAGAGCCAGGTCCATTTCTCACTCTATTTATTTTGATATGCCTCTTTTTCCACATTTTTTACATTTTCGAAAACGTGATTCCATTTTTTCTACTATATAAAACACTCATCCAGTCACTTTCTAACAAAAGAAAAAAATTGCTCTTCAGTTGTGTTTGCGCTCAAACACTTGGTCCTTCAAAATATATAACAAAAAAAAAAAACGAACATCACTAGTTAACTAAAACAAAGTTTTTTAGCATTTTATGATTATTCAGCGTTTTCAATTCAAGTATATGGATCATTCCACTATTCAACTATACATCTAACATACCACATAATTCTATGTTAGTATGATTAGGTAATGTTCCAAGAGTCGATGGACAACTAGCGATGACACGTGCGTTTGGAGACGGACGTCTTAAAGAACATATTAGTGTGAGGCCGGCCATAGAGATTGTCGAGATCCATGGTGACACAAAGTTCTTGATCTTGGCAAGTGATGGACTCTCGAAGGTATATATATCATATGACATATGTAAAGCTTTTTGTCAATTGGTCCATCCAAAGCTTTGACTACAATGATGGGTTACTTTTCCAGGTGATGTCGAACGAAGAGGCATGGGACCAAGTCAAAGAGACTGGGAATGCAAAGGAAGCTGCGAAAGCACTAATCAACGAAGCGTTGGTTAGAGGAAGTAAAGATGATATCTCTTGTGTTGTTGTTTCCTTCAACTAATTCCATAGATTAATTACACACTTTGTTTTAGATTTTCCTTAGCAAAGAAGAGTTCGGAGAAAATCTGGTCAATTCAGATTTCAGAGTGAAAGACTTCGTTATTTACACCTTTTCGACAAGAGTTTGGTAGATTTAGTGTGAAATGCTCTTCTTTACAATCCGTCGTGCCAAAATACCACAGTTTGTACGTACAGTACAGGAATCCACGTATGTGTCTGACTTAAAGTATGTTTATTTGTCACACAATGCTCATATGCTTAATGTTTCGGTTTTGTAAACATTAGATTGTTTGAAAGAAGAAAAAACGTAAACGAATCGGGTCTTTGAGTACAAAAATCAGTGCTCAGGTGGTTGTTATATGAGATTGAGGTTTGCGAGGACAAGAGAATATCATATAATAAATTTGAAACTCTATTGAAAGATGAAGTAGGGTTTTTATTGATTATACCTGAACTTTGAAGAAGCTGTCTATGTACCTTTAAAAAGGATCAAGCCTAAACGTAATTCGGTTTACAAAAGAATTAGGGTTTCTCGAAAGAGATGTAAAAATCTCTAAATCTCGTAGAGAATTTAAAGGACCGTCGATGGGTGTTCCCCATAATGTTTCGAATGTCCAGAAATGTTTTTTTTTGTCTTTGGCTCGTCCTTATTTATAAAATCTTCTAAGTCGGTTTTTTAAGACTCTTTTCTTTTGCGGATTAGAAAATTTCTTTCTCTTCGGAAAATCTTCCTTATCTCTTAATATTCTTCATTATCTTTTCTTTATTTGTCGTGGTAGAGATTTTTCTCTTTTTAGATAATATCCGGTATAAGATAAATAAATAACTAAATAAGCTGATCTCGGTTTAGAAAAGGTTTTTTGGAAGGTGCTAAACCTATCTCCAACAGTGGTGATGATCATTGATTATCAAAACCTGATTCGTTTACGTTGTTTCTTTCCATTGACATTCTAGTAACAAAAGTGAATAACAAATATTTTTGTTTTTTGCATAAGATGAAGTATTTGGATACGTAATGGATATGAAATTATATTAATAATAAATATTTCAATCTTTTAATTATTGTTTCAAGAAAATTTTTATTATTATTTTAATAAATTTATATAATTATTATGTACTATTAATATTAATTAATATAAAACTATTTAATTTACCACCGGATATGGTGCGCAGGGATTAGTCTTGTTGTGCTCCTAATTCGATCCGCGGTGGGAGGAATGTTTTATATCGTGTTATTGGTATTAACAAAGGTTGGTCCCGAATCGTGGGAGTGGATTAAAGCCCAAAGCCCAACCACCTCCTATTTAACAAAAAAAAAAACTATATAATTTTATTCATTGACTCCATTTACTTCTAAAATGTAATTATATTCATTGATTTCACTTGTTTCTAATTATTTTTTCAATCTGATTTAGTTATTGCTTCTTTCATTTATTATTATATTAAATGTAATTATGAATTCAAAATATTTAGTTATTGTTTTTAATAAATCATTGATTTATTACCAGAAATCTGTAGCTTTTTATAAATAAAAAAATGTAATTATATTCATTAACTTCACTTGTTTCTAATTATTTTTTCAATCTGATTTAGTTATTGCTTCTTTCATTTACTATTATATTAAATGTAATTATGAATTCAAAATATTTAGTTATTGTTTTTAATAATCTTTGATTTATTACCAAAAGTCTGTAGCTTTTTATAAATAAAAATTTATATGACAATCATGATGATAAATTTAATGACTTGATCAACTGATTAAGCTAATGATATATTCAGCATTAGACTATATATAGAGCCACTTAACCAAGGAAATAATATATTAAGTTTAGTGTATTTATTAAAAATTGATCTGATTTTTCAAGAAAGAAAAATAATGAAGAGTTTATTTAAAGTTTGAAAATCTTTTTATGTCATATAAAGAACTTATTGACCATGTCTTAGAAAATTTACATTTAATTTAAGCGTTATATACAATATATTAATAATAATAAGTAACTTTTTAAAATTGAAAGTTTGCCAATATAATTAGATTTTTTCTGAAAATTGAAATTTGTTATTAATTTTTTTTTTGAAGTTAATATTTAATAGTAAAATTTAAACATCTGAAATTATTAAATTTTTATTTAACATAAATTATGTAATTCTTAACATAAACTTTTTTTTAAATTAAAATATTAGTTAAATATTAACATTTATATAGATTTGATGTGAGTGTAAAATTATATTTTAATTAAATAATTATATTGTATTTTGATAGTTTCTTAAAGATACATATTTAAAAAGTCTTCATCTGCGTTGCGATTAATTCTTGATATGAACTAAGAAGTTAAATTATTGATTATATGTTGATTCTCACAACAAAAGTTGGTTAAGTAGTTAGAAAGAATCTAATATGAACAAAAATACTTATATGTAAAATAGTTTGTTTTAAAGATTTTGTGAACAAATCGAATCTCAAATTATTTCATTTTTTTTAGAATTTTGAATTTTCAAGAAAACATTGGTTTTCTAGATTGTTAGATATCGATAGTTTTTTTGTAGCGACAGCTGATTCATTTTATCATCCTATTTTGAGTTCTAAAACATAATAGAATTCTGATTGACATATTAGTTTACATTTTTGATTTCATGAGAATACTATGAGTCTAACGTTTTTGCCATCAATCTTAGAAACTATTTGAATTCATGTTGCTGCAGTTTAATACATTTATTTCAGTCTATCTTAATTTGATAACCAAAAAGTCGTTGTGTAAAATTTGAATGTATGTGAAATTGAACCTTTAAAGATTAATTATATCGATTTCTTTTTTTTTTTTTGGCTTAAAAATACTATACAAACTAATCAGCTGACGCAAGTAGGTTATGATTTACTCTTAGCCACTGCAGAACCATCACATCAATGTATTTATATTGTGACTCTCGAGATCTTACTCTTTTAGCGAGAAGGCCTGCCCGAACGTTTAATTTTGGGATGTAAGATATTGCAAAATCTGCAAATAAGGCTTGTATATCCTGAAACTCTTCAAGTTCAGTTCCCAATGATGGTCATTCCTCTTCTCCGTTAATAATCATAAGTAGCTGTGCACAGTCTGTTCTCAATGATGGTCATTCCTCTTCTCTGTTAATAATCATAAGTAGCTGTGCACAGTCTGTTTCAAAGTAAACTGATAGAGATTCCTGTTGAATCATTTTTCTCATAGTCCATGTCAAGCTTTCTAATTCTGTGTGTAAAGGTGATATGTTGTTTGACCGTGCACATGAACCAAAGATGTTTGTCGTGTTCTCCTGAAGTTTGACAAAACCAAAACCAACCATTTTCGCATTATGAGTCCATAAAGCGTCTACTTGACATTGCACCAACTTAGTGGAAGGGGGTGTATCAATCTATATGACATCAACTATATCTTACTCCGCAGACTTCTCTGTTTCTTCAATAACTTAAGCTAATCTCCAGCTTTCAGCTTCATTTATAGCAAGATCTAGCGTGGATGGTGGGGCTATCTCACCATTGAAGACTTTGTCATTCCGCGCCTTCCAAATGTATCAGATTAGCCATGTAAACATAGCTAAGTTCTCCTGTGGAGCTCCTGCTTCTTTTGCTCTCCGTAAGAGGTAGTAAAAATTGCAGTAAAGTGATGAGCTCGGGAACGATACGAGAGAGGATGGGATAAAGGACAGTGCCCAGGTTTGCATTGCCAGTGGACATTCGAAGAGTAAATGGTTAATGGTCTCCTCTAGTGCGCCACACCGTGGACATCCTCTATCTCTACCATAATGGTAATCATTGAGACTATTTGTTGTTACTATGCAATCCGACAATGCTTATCATAAAAAGTGCTTCTTCTTTCTTGTTTTTTCACCTTCCAAGCCTGTTTTTTTTAGTTCTTTAATGCTTGGTTCTGTGATCTCCCGAGTATCCTGCTCTGAATCTAATTCTAGGGCTACCTTGTATCCCGAGCACACAAAGTATTGATCTAATTTCGTGTAATCCCAACATACGCTGTCTCTCCTTAGTCTTCTGCTCGGTCTAATATATTTAGTATCTGTGGGATGTCTTCCGGAGTGATAAAAAAGTTCAGCAGTTCATGGTTTTATTCTTTAGAATGAAAGTCAATAATTTGATTAACCTGTAATTATGGGTCTCTGAAACATCCATTATCCAACGCCAGCCTTGGTGGGATAGTAGGAATCCAATTGTCCCTCCATACATTTGTCTCGGTCTCTGATCCTATAGTTCATCTCAATCCTTTAAGGACCAACGGATTTACGGCCATCATGCCTCTCCAACCGTAGGATGGTGTCGTCACTGTTTCAAGTGGAGAAGATTTCTGATAGTACCTTCTTTTTAGGACCTGTGCTAAGAGGGAATAAGGATATTTCAAGAGGTGCCATAATTATTTCCCAAGCAGAGCTATGTTGAAGTTGTGGATATCCCAGAATCCTAGTTCTCTTTCATTTTGTGAGATACAGAACTTTTTCAAAGCTATCCAGTGAGTACCACTATTATTAATCCGGATAATCTACCAAAATCGGGCAATCACACTTGTAAACTTGTTTACAACATCTTTGGATAAAAAAAAAACACGACATCACATATGTCGGAATGGCGTGCACCACAAACTTAATCTAGACTTATTTTCCGCCTTCTATCTTATTATTAAATCAGAAGTTCTATAAGATAAAACATTGCCTTACCATGATATATTACATGAAATGCCATTAAAATATATGAGTTAGACTAGAATATCATTAAGGGTATCATTGACATTAAAAAGATTTAGGTCTAATTATAAATAAAATTTTATGTATCTACAATTTTAAATAATGGGTCTCATTTCCTTAATTAATTAAAAACAAAAATAATAATTTAAAATAATTTATGGTGAAAACTAAAATAATTTTATACATTAATATTAAAAGATATAAAAAATGAAAAAAGTAATGGAAGAAAGAAAATTAGTTTAAAATTTAGTTTCAAAAAATTTATGATGTTCATTATATAGACATTAAATATGTGAATAACCTTTCAAAAACGTAATATGTTATACGAGTTTCTAGATCATATATATTTTAAAATATACAAAGAATAATAATACAATGGCTGGTTATGGTTTAAAAACTAAAAAAGAAAAAAAATACAAGTAACTTTTACATTTGAAGAACAATAAATAATAAAGTCTGACTTTTTATACATAGCTACTACTTATGTTTGAGGCAACATGAATAATACATGAATTACACTTTTCAAAGTTTCATCCAAATAATAAAGTATGACATACAAAAGATAAAAATGATGAAACACAATACCAAAATCCAACACCATTCCAGAGGTTTTAAAATTAAAATTAGCAAATAGATCAATAAAAATATAAAATATCTTAATGATTTGAATCATGAATTATATTCCTATAAGTACATAACAACAATAAAACTTTCAATAGAAGAAATAAATATTTGAGCACATAGACCTTAATAAAAAAAACTATAAAAATTCCAAAAAAAAAAATTCACTAAATATGCACATGTTTTAATTTACTTTGAAAAATTTTCCTTAAGACTTTTTTTTTTTTTGTCTTGTACAGATTGTAAGGCAATGCAACATGGAGGAACATAAATCTGAGGATTTGCTTAAGCTTCAATATAAGGCTGCTAAATTTCAGGATGCAACATAGAGAACAATTTGCTTAAGGTTGTATACAAGGCGTCTAACTTTGAAGTTGCGATTGAAATCGATTACACAAACAAACCGGAACTCGCTGTCAAAACCAAACTCCCAGTAATCCTCAAAGCAACCAGAATTTATATAGCTGCCGCCATTGTTCTCATTTTCGGTGTGTCCACGTTTTTGTGTTAAATAGTCCGTGTCTAGAACAAAAAAAAAAAGAGTTTGTATCTCTTTTTTTCGTTTTTTCTCTTTGGTTTTGTTTTTGTTTTTGTGTCGGTCGAGTCGTCTCTTGTTGCTGGTGGTGTTGTTAGTGGCATCCAGGAGCTAATGATTCTCCTTGTTGGTGCTTCTTCTTTCAAAGAAGAATCTCAATTCATCGTGGTATTTGTGATGCCCTATAAATGATATATTACCTCAGTTAATCCCCGCAGACTAACATTTCGTGTTATCTTTATTTCAGTTTGTGATTAAGAAGTATGGCCAGGATGCAACAAACGTCGGTGATGATGGTGGCTTCACACCAAACATTCAGGAAAACAAGGAAGGTCTTGAATTGCTCAAGACTGCTATTGAGAAGGCTGGGTACACTGGCAAGGTCCATCTCTTATCCGTAGTTACTTAGCTGTCCTTTAACCCGACACATAGAATATGTTGATTCTCAGGTTGTCATTGGAATGGCTGTTGCCGCCTACGGCTTGAACTTCAAAGAAGAGGTGGAACTTCTCTTTCCATATGAATTGTTAGTTTTTCTGCAGAACAACAGTGGTTCCCAGAAGATTTCTGACGATGGTCTCAAGGACCTGTACAAGTCCCTTTGTTTCTGAGTACCCCATTGTGTCTATCGGAGTCTACCAAGATGACTGGGAGCATTACGCTATGATGACCCCTGATTTGTTGGTCACCAACCCCAAGATTTGACGTCTTATAACGCCCCGACCGCCCTACCAGTGAGCCCACATGTCCTCTCATTAGGTCCATTGGGCCTCTCATTAGGCCCACATGTCCTCTCATCAGGCTCATTGGGCCCACCCCTGTCCGACG
>KE154616.1:9021-38528 GCA_000411075.1 Sisymbrium irio | reverse complement strand
CAAATGGCCGAGCCGGACGTCCATGTCCAAATGGCCGAGCCAGACGTCCATGTCCAAATGGTCGAGCCGGACGTCCATGTCCAAATGGCCGAGCCGGACGTTCGTGTCCAAATGCCTAGCCGGACGTCCAAATACCGAGCCGGACGTCCATGTCCATCTTCCGTCCAATTGGGCCGAGCCAGACGTCCACACCCATCTTCCCGTCCAATTGGACCGAGCCGGACGGACATCACGAAAAAACATCGAGTAGTATGGCCGGCTCGGCCATATTTCTTCTCCAAGATTTGGTTCCGAGCCGGATGAAGTCAATCGTGTGTCGTTCTTTCCTTTTCTCTCGATATTTCGGGGATTTATCGATGTTTTCGTGAAACTTACCGATGTTTTATGGAACTTCGCGTCGTTTTTCGGGAAACATCGTAACATTTTTATCTATCGAATATGGCACAACGTCAAACCGAATAAACCCTAATTCGAGAAGGAAAAGGACATGATTTTTAGCCGAGCCGATATGAAGCAGCCGCCTCAAGAATTACCGATTTCCGGAAGTTTTCCCGAAATAAGAAGACTTAGGGAGGATTTTGGAAAGTTTTCCCGGAAGAAGAAAGGCAAGCCAACAAGGAATAGTAAACGTCAAGTTCCCACATCGAAAGTTTTAGGACTTAGAATATCTTGTATATATAGAGATCGATTTTTTTCATTGTAACCATCTCAACTGATCTCGGAGCAAGCATTCTGGCTAAGCAATAAAAATCATCCTTCTCTTCGCCTTAGTTTTTTCGTCTAAATTACGGTTTTATTATTGTTTTCATTGCAAGATTATTTATTGCATCTTGGCAAGAAGCATTTTGACAGTGAAGAAAAATGAACTTTGGTTTCATTTCGCTGCACAGCTAATGAGATTCTCCATAAGAGAGTTTCACATGGTTACTGGTTTAAATTGTAGTGAAGAATCTCCTGTCACAACTACATGAAAGCCATTAAAATTCTCTAAGCCTTTACTAAATGGTACTCATTCTCTAAGCGATCTAGAAACAGAGATTGTCAAGATAAGCAGAAACAAAGCCGACGAGCAATTGCATTGGGATTACTCTTTCTGATTGAGGGAATTCTGCTGGATAAGTACTACACTTATCAATTCTCGGTGAAAAACATTGAAATGGATCAAAATACTGATACTCTAATGAGTTATCCATGGGGGAGAGATGCATACATTCTCAAATCCGATATGTCAAGAAGCAAGTACGATCTGCCCAGATTTCCTATGGCGATTCAATACCTCTCCTCCAAACAAATTTCAGTACGATAGAAAGGATTCCACATAGTATGACAAGGTGGATATGCCTGAGGTTCCTAAGTACTGATTCTCCTAAGATAGAGAGTGTTCTGAAACTTGAGTCATATCCAACTGTAAGTTAATTTAATTTTTCATTTTTTTATAATTGATTTGGTAATTGTTTACACACAAAGGCCTTTTTAGTATTTAGGAAAGTCTTACTGAAATGTTTTACATTGGTTACAAATGAAAGCTTGCTTGGTATTTAGGAAGGGTTTACTGAAAAACATATTTTACTGCAAACATTGCTAAAAAATCTAATCTAGGAAAGGGTTTCTGAATTTGTCGTAAACTCTGCTGAAAATTTTGTAAACCTTACTTTAATTCAAAATCTTGTTGTATAAATTGTTAATTCCACATTAAAGGTGGATTGCATCCTCCCAAAAATTGAAGATGATCAAGACTTGTTTATATTGAAGATGAAGCTGATGAAAACCTTGACAATTGGTTAGGATTGTGAAAAGGGTAAGCTATACACAATCGACGATCGAGTAAAACAAGAAATTGAATCAACTCGGCTTTCGAACAAATTGCCCAACAATCTTACAGGTTTGGAAATGCTCACGATGAGCTATACACAATCGCGACCAAGGTTGACAAACTTATCAAAATAATGGATCAAGGATTCAAATAAGTCAGAAAGCGATTATCCATAATAGAAAGAAAGCTGAACATAAACAGTGAAAACGAGGTAATAGATTATATTGTTTTGTTTTCTCAATAGAACATATGTCTGTAGAGAGATTCAAATTTTGAAGAGAGATTGAAATTTAATATCAAAAATATCATATTAATTCACAAAAATGTCTATGTATTTTAAAGAGAGATGATAAGGATGAATTACCAGCAGGAAAAGGAAGGTTCGCACAGTCGAGTAATAATAATGTAAGATTTTTGTTTAAAGGTTGAGGAAGTTTTAATTCATTTTTAAGATGATCTTGCTAACAAAAATTCTTAGCTTTTCTAGTCTGAAAAAGTTGATGTATTTTATAGAGAAATAACGAGGATGATTTACCAAGAGGAGTGGGAGAGTTCTCACAGACGAGTGATAGTAATGTAAGATTTTTGTTTAAAAGTTTATCAATCTTTAACTCATTTTTAAGATGACCTTTCTAACAAATGTTTTAGTTTTTTCAGCCGGAAAATGTTGCATCACTTCGATCAGTCTCTCATGGACCATCTAAAACAAAACAGGGACAAAGTTTGAGAGGTCACAATTTAGCAGACATTGTTGATGTTTACAAAGGAAATACATGGGTTAAAGGCATTGTCAAGATGCTGAAGGCGAATAAAAAGAATATCAGTTTTAATTGATGGAAACAACATTGTGGACAAATTCTCAAATGATGAAGTGTGAAAGCCAGAACTTGAAGAAATTTCTGAAACAGATGAGGTATTGTATTGATTTATCATAAAGGCTTACCTAAAAAGAGTTGATGATTCATTCTCTGATTACTAGAAAAATATAATTTTGTTTTACTTTTCATTCCCTGCAGGAAGTAAACCAAGCTGAAAAAGATACACAGAATCCTGGTGAACATGAAGTAATCCAAACCAAGACCGTTTCTCCTGCGAAAAAAGTAATGCCACTGTTGATTCTCCAAAGAAAACTGAAGAAGAGGTAAAGGATCAAGTATCCTTGGCTTCAAATATGGTAGTGTTCAATTTCGATATATAGGTAAGCTTTCCTGAAAAAATAGTAAAGCTTCCCTAATTTTGTTTTGGTGTACAATTGATTAGAAGGTGAAGCCAGTGCATCTGGAAAGAAAATGAAAAGATCTGTTGAGTTTGAGGTATAGTTTTGATTTATCATAAAGGCGTACCTAATAAAATATTGATGATTCATTCTCTAACTAGAAAATTGGTGAATAGAAGGTAAGCTTTCCTGAAAAAAAATATGATAGTGGTTCAATTTCGATATTTATGTAAGATTTTCCTGAAAAAATAGAAAATCTTCGCTAATTTTGTGTGTGACTATGATTGATTACAGGGTAAAGCCGATCAAATTGATCATTCATTATCGGTTTACCTAGAAAGGAAAAGAGCTGCTGAGGTTGAGGTATAGTTTTGATTAATTTTCTGTTTACTAAAATTGATGATTCATTCTGTGTTGAGTTGCTGAGTTTAAAGCTTAAAACTAGCCAAGAATTCAAGGTATGCTTCTCGAATTGAGTACCTTCTCGAATTGAGTACGATATTTATTTGAAAATAGCTTACATATTAAAAATATAGGTCTTGAGTAATAGCTACAAAGCGAGAAGAAGCAAACAGATTCCACATATATGTAGTCGCAAGGGAATGGTTAGACTTGTTGAAGAGATGGTCAGTATACTTTCTTCCTTACGTTTCATTAGTATTTCTTTAGTTAAGGATACTTACACTGGTTATATTTTCTTAGAAAAAAAGTTCTGATAACCCATCTGAAGTGTCAAGGCTTAAAATCTGGGTCAAGTCACGTACCAGAAAAGATGGAACTCCTATTAACACAAATGCAGCTGAGAAGATTGTGAGTTGAAAACAACTATTCCTTATCATGATTTTTCTGTAGTTTTCTATATAACAAGCTGCTAATTATTCCTTTGTTTTCTGATGTGAAGCAAAAGGCAGCTGAGCTTGTTAATGGTGCTAAAAACAGAGATGAGGATACACTCGTCCAACTCCTAGGACGTGATAATCCTGGTCGTTTGAGAGTAATGGGCAGAAATATGAGTAAGACCAAATTAGCTTGCTTCCAAGTTAATAACCAGACTGTCTGAGATGCAAGAGAAGCAAATTGAGCTACAGCAAACGGTTAATCAGTTACAAGCTGAACTTGCCAAAGTCAAAAACCAGGTCGGAGACGAATATGAAGTGGGTGAAAACTCGGCTGCAAGGGTAAGTCTTCCTATAGTTTTCTCTTTGTTTTCTTTAACTATTACAATCTCACATTTTTACTTCTGACCTTGTTACAGAGTGTGAACAAAAGATCACAGAAGAGGTGTCTTATTATTGATTAGGCTGATGAAGATGGCAACGTTGCTGAGGGGCGTATAATCTCTTCAGACCCAGACGATATTGTGAACGACAGTCGATTAGGCCCTACGGATTTAAAAGTCTTGGTCGATTCTGGTACTGAACCAGAAGCTTTCCTGTGGAGACATGCGCGAAACATGTGCACCATTAAGGAACCTGTTGGTCATATCATTGCATGGCCTAACAATAAATGTGTTAAACTAGGCCAGGGCCTCCAACCAAAAGGCATTGCACCACTGGTAACATTTTGTTGTTGTGCTCTATAAGTAGTTAATGTGGACATACAAATATTGATTTGGCCTTTCATGATATAGTTTATCAATGTATGTGACAGGGATCAAGAGAAAACTCTCTTAACAAATGCAAACTACTTGATTTATCCGATGATACTGTAGTTGTTGGTGAAGGATGTTGGCAATCACAAGAACCGAAAGCATTGGTTAATGGAATTCCCCTCGGACCAAAATCAGTTAAATTATTCATGGATGTCATTCTTGTACCTGAAACATTTTTATGGAGGCCTACGTCGGACATTTGCATACCTTGAGGACTGCTCAATGACTTTTATATCATGGCCTGTTCGGAAAGTTGTCTTCGAAAACCCACCGGAAGGATCAAGGTAATTTCCTTCAGAGAACACTGCATCCTCAGTAGGAAACACAAGAGAAACACTTTAAAAGGTTCCATCTATCGGTTCTAAGTTTTCTACATCAACAGCTCCTTCTGAGAAGTCTCCATCAAGCCAGGTAACATTTTATTATAATTTTAAATAACATTGTTCTTATTACTGTCTGAGTTTGAAATTTTTATATATCTTAAACATGACAGCTAAATCATGGATCAGAAGTTGTACAAGTGAATAAGAAGTGCAAACTGATGGACATTGGTGGAAAGAAACAGGTTGTTGCCGAGGGACGTGTGCATTCAACAGACCCAAATCAAATGGTACACTTTGTACGATTGGGTCTGAATTCAGCTAGGGTGTGGGTTCATGCAGTGATGGTTGATGATGCAGACGTTTGGAGGAAGTCTTACGAAATCGAGTCTTTGAAAGATGCACATGGTTCGTGTATTGCATGGCCAGTTGATAAATTGGTCATATTTTAAGATGAACATGTAAGTCTACTTCTTTCTGGTTTCAATCCTTCATATGCAATTGCTAAACTGATAAGAGCTTTTGATTGTTGCAGCATGCAGGGGATGAAGAACATTGGGCCAGAATTAGCTAGTTTTAGACGAGGTTATAATGTTAATCGGCAAGTATGTTAAGTTTTCAATCGGCAAGTATGTGACTAGGCTGTTTCTGTTTCTGTTTTTGGTACTATAACTTATGACTTGTGTATTATGAATGTTGTTTGTTCTAAAGAAGAATATTTCTGTTTCTGTTTCTGGTATTATCACCATCTGTCAATAACAATTGACAAATAAGCATAGCACATGAAACGATACAATAATAGCAAAAAAAAAAAGCTCTTCTCTGATATAATAGCGTTTATAAATAGCTACGAACTAAACTATCATAACACACAATAAATCATAACAAATTTAATTATAGCAACTACAAACAGATATTGTAGAAGAACATATGATGGCACGATGGCACGAAACATGACTTGTAATCAATTTGTAACATAAAAACCCCGTCTTATAATTACACTAAATACAGCTTCCTTTTATTGCTATCGTATATGTACATTACATAGCATCAAATAAAAGAGCTATGGTAGAGGGGCACCTACGATGGCTGCCGATGACATAGCATATTAGAAAACGCTATGAAAGGCCTACGATAGCATTTATCGTGAGCTAAGAATGTACATATTTCTTGCAGTGCTACAAAGGGTTCTTAAAAGAACAGAAATGGATATCAATTAAGATATGTTTCCGTGATATAACTGTGGCAACTAACAACCCGTTCAACTGTGATTGAGAACCTTGCTGCACCATCGGTGGAACCATGCAACAACTTCACACCTTTTGAATCTATCCTTGAAAAAATTGTCGTTGAAACTGTACTAACTGTACTAAAGTTTTGATATAAATATTTGCAGTTTTTGCAAAAAAAGAAGAAGTTTCGATACATATTAAGGAAGGGATTCCTGAACAAAGAGAAAATCTGACTAACCAAAATTTAAAAATGTTGTGTAGTAGATGTGATTGGACTTTTGTTTGACGTTGGTGATTTGAAGAATATTGGGGAAAAGAAAACTAATATCAATGGGCTGAGGCTTTCGTTTTCTATTCGTGGCATATGGTTTGTTATTATTTTATTTTTTTGCATTCTTAAATCATGCTGATGACGATTGTGAATGTCTCTAACATCCTAAAACCAATGTGTAGCTCTCGACTCTTGAACTGTATGGCCATTGGGCGTACAGCCAAAGAGATTCATAACAACTACATGACATATGGAGGGAAATCTGTAATTTCTGTTATCCAAATGTGGAAAGTGAGTAGGTGATGGGATGGGCCAAAAACGTCAGGATTGAAAGCGCATGACCCATTTCAAAAGTCATTCCTTACCCTGATTTTCCAGAAGTCGCAGATGTGAAAATGATGTAAGGATTTTATTAATAAAATTTGCAATCATTGTCATTATAGTAAAAAAAATATCGAATAGATTAAAACATTGGTATAAGTTCTCTTGGGTTTGATTCTGATGAAGATGGGAAAGGCGGAAACAGGATGTGATGGTGGTGGTTGCAGCTTAATTAATGGTTTAGGATGGTTTGTTTTGTATTATTTCTAATTATTATGGTTTAGGATGGGTTTCTTATAATTATTATGGTTCTAAAGAGGATTGTGGTAACAAATGATGAATGTGTTATGTATGAGTGGATGATTATTATTATTATTGTTATTGTTATTATATTAGTCAATGTGATGTAGAAGTAAAAAGTTTACAAAATTGATACAATAAGAAATAGAAACTTAACTCGGGAAAAAAACATTATATATTGCTGAAAGGTTTCTGGAAAACGATAAGATAAGCTTTCGGATTTAAACGAACAGATATGACCCATTTATTATCAACCCATATTATGTTTGGGAAATTGTTCCTGAATTATATGAAAAGTTTCTTTAAAATGGTGAAAACCTTTTCTAAAACATATGAAAAAGTAAAATATATCCTTAATAAAACATATGAAAAAGTAAAAAAAAAATTTCTGTCTCCTCAACTCCTTGATTCTTTTAGCTATTTCTTCTACACTCTCTTTAAATTTCCTATACATTAATACCACATAAATTATATCAAAATTTGTATAATACAAAGTTTTCGAAGGATTGAGAAAGCATTATTTCCGCATTTAGAAAAAGCAATATTTCCACTAGTTAATCCAATAATAATTTAGAATCAAATTTAGGAAGATATTATGGATATTTCAGAAAGCCTTCCAAAATATACTGATATGGGAAGATAAAAGTGGTTCATTAAACTGTGTCAATTACTACTATACCCTTCAAAGCAGGAGACACAATTTCGTCATTTCCCTCAATTTCGCTCTAGCCATCTCTCTCCGTCGAGATCTCTCTCTGTCTATCGTGGGATCGTCAAATCCATGATTTTCTGTTGTGTATATTGGTTTTGGAAACCCAATGGAAGCTTTCAGTGGGAAGTTGAAGTCAACAAGAAAAACTCGACTTCTCTTCTAGATGTGGACGAGAATTTTAAATTTGAAGAGTTGGTACAGATGGTCAAAGAAGATTTTCAGATTCAAAATGGAGAGTTTTCACTTACCTATGGGATTAGTTTGAATATGAATGTAACATCCCGATTCTGGTATATGAAAACTTATGTGGAGAGGTTAAACGAATTGATTTAGCTACTTATGTCACCAAAGTGCACTTACCTTTTCGGTTGCACATCTAAAGAAAACTCCATGTTTAAGCGTGATTGAGCTGGAGTAGTCAAATGATGGGTGACATATCGGGAAGTCATTCGCGGTACAGTGTGAGTGAGGTCAAAACATGTGGAACAGTCATGTGGTGATTGCAGGGTTAGTATATCATGACTTTCAAACCTCCCGATTAATGCACCGACTGTCGGACAGGGGTGGGCCAGCCCATAGGCCTAGTGAGAGAACATGGGCTCAATGGTAGGGGCTGTCGGGGCGTTATAATGAAATTCACTATTGAAGACTGTCCGCCGGTTTGTCTCAGGAATGATAGAAATTTACGAACTTTTATCAGTTTGATTAAAGCTCAAGTGAATTTGGGGGTTAGCAGAATATGTGTTACTGTAAGTTTTCATACATGCTTTCCTGAATGTTTTTGAAAAGCTTCAGTTATTGTTTCTTAAATTATTCTTCCAAAATTAGTATTAAACCTTCTTATAAATTCAGAAACGAAATAGTGATCAGAATTCAGACGCCACAAACAATGAAGATGTTTTTCAAATGGACGACATTAGTATGTCAGACGCCTCGGGAATTCTTTGTTGTGATTCTCAAGCAAAACAACATATGGTAAATTTCGAGAGCCCTTTCTGAATCTATTAATATATAAAAGTTGAGACTAAATGTCATTGAGAGTGTCTACATAGGATTGAAAAATTTTAACAACCAATAATATCAATTCATGTCATCATTTAAATTTAAGAAATTTTCTTAATTTTTATAATTGTATTATTAATAGAAAATACATAAAAAGTAAATTATCCATAAATTTCTATTAAAAGAATATTAATATTAGATTAGAAAACCTTCCAATTTAAGATATAATAAAAGAAAATTATCTATAAATTTTCATCAGGGTAAAAATAAAACATATATATTATATTCTTTAATTACTATTAAAACTATGCATTATTGTAATTAATTCTGAAACTAATAAACAATTTTCTTTGTTCACTTCAATTTTTTCTCAAATGTTTTTCAAACTGATTGACTTATCTTTTTCTTTTCATTTAATATTAGTGTAAATGGATTTATTTTGGTTTTTAGATAATCTTTAATAATCTTCAGTTTAAAAAAAAAGAAATCAGTAACTTTTGTCCTTTTAATAATTTAATATAAAAGTTATAAGACAAATATAATGATGAATCTAATCACTTGAATTGAGCCATGTAATGGTATTTTCAATTTAACCAAAAACAAATATATTGAGTTGAAGATATTTATCAAGATATTAGATGGATTTCTTAAAAATATAATAATGATAGTTCACTTAGAGTTTGAGATAAAAAATTTATGATGTGATATAAAAAATTGTTGGACCAAATTTTAGATTTTTTTCATTTAATTAAAACATTATGTGATTTACTGATTGTTATTAGTAACTTCTCAAACTTTGAAGTATAAAAATATAAAAATATAAAAATGCTTATATATTAAAATGTTAGTAAAATTAATATAAAAATATTAGTAATAAACAAATATTAATGATTATATATTTTAAAATTTTCAAAATATATTTAAAAACTACCTACGCGTAGCGTGAATGAAAAATCTAGTTTATTATAATACTTCCTAAATTTTCTATTTGTTATATCTTTCCTTAATATGTACTAATATTTCCACATTTTTCCAGAAACGAACTAGAATGAGTTTTCAGCCTAAGGGGAAGGCAACAACACATCTGATTTCCCACCGTTCAAGCTAAAGCTCCCAACACTCATGGAAAACAACATGTTGTATATTCAGGAACCCCTTCCTGAATTTTTTATAATAATTCCTTAATATTCTATTCATTATACATTTCCTTAATATGTACTAATACTTCCACATTTTTTCAGAAACGAACTGGAATGAGTTTTCAGCCTCAGGGGAAGGCAACAACACATCTGATTTCCCACCGGTTCAAGCTAAAGCTCCCAACACTCATGGAAAACAACAGGTTGTATATTCAGGAACCCCTTCCTGAATTTTTTATAATAATTCCTTAATATTCTATTCATTATACATTTCCTTAATATGTACTCTTCCCTTCTTATTCTTTCAGAAACGAACTGGAAATGACTTTTCAGCCTCAGGGGAAAGCAACAACTCATCTCCATTATTTGATAAAGGTCAATCTTTAATTCCTTTTCATACCATTCATGATCTTTCCCCGGTCCATTATGGATTGTCCCTATCATCCACTAGACGTGCAATTAGTGATTTATAAGAGAGTAAGATGTTGAGAAACAAAGCAGAGTTGCTGTTTAGTATGGAAAAATGGGCTGTGGACAATAAGTTTGTGTTTACTACTGAATGGTCAAACCTATATGGAGTTCTATTATGCTGTGTAGATAAGAAATGCTCATGGAAGATGCATGCTAAGAATCTTCGTTTGTCTGATTTCTTTGTGGTGAAGACGTATGTCCATGTGCATAGTTGTGATACAACACACAGGAAAGTTAACCATAGGCAAGCAACTGCTAAGTTTCTTGGAAGTTTGATTTCCAGAAACTTTTGGGGAAAAGAAAGAGGGACTCACTCCTTATCAGATAGTTGAACAAGTGAGAATCCAGCATGGTATACAAATCAGCTACAAACAAGCTTGGAGAGTTAAAGAGGAAGCCCAGAAATTGATGAGAGGTACTTCAGAGGATAGTTACTACAACTTATCAAAATGGTTGTTTAAACTTAAGGAGACAAATCATGGTTCAGTAACATACCTGAAAATGGATGCTGATGGGAAGTTCAAGTACAAATTTATGGGTTTTGGACTTCAATAAGAGGATTATCGTATATGTGGAGAGTGATTGTCGTGGATGGTACCTTCTTAAAGGGAAAATTTAAGGGAACTTTGTTAATAGCTAGTGCACATGATGAAGATTACCATCTATACCCTCTTTCATTTGGGATAGTGGATTCAGAAAACGAAGACTTTTGGACCTGGTTTCTTAGAGAATGACATTTATGATTCCAGATGCGGCTGATATTTTTTGTGTCAGAAAGAGCTCCAGCCATTGCGACAGCTCTTTCCAAGGTTTATCCTTTGGCTCATCATGGCGTTTGTAGAATTCATCTTATTAAGAATATCCAACCAAAGTTTGGGAAAACTGGACTCGTGCCTCTTCTTGAAGCTGCTGCTGATTGCTATACATAGTTAGATTTTACTGAGATATTTGACGAAATAAGTGAACACAGTCCAGCTCTTGCTAAGTATTTAGTTGACACAGATGTCAGGAAGTGGAGTTGCAGCTATGCACCTGCAAACATATACAATATTATGACAACAAATTTAGCAGTCACTGAATTCCTTGTTGAAGTTTCCACGTGAGTTGCCAATAATCTCTCTACTTGAGACGATAAGAATGACATTCACAACATGGTTCCATGAGCGCAGAGAAATGGCTGCAAGACACAAGCATCTGGTTACACCACGGGTAGTGAAGAAAATGGTAATGAGGTATATCGTTCCTTTTGATATTATTTTCAGGAAAGTTTCTAAATGTTTTAGTAAGGCTTTCCTATATATCTAATAATTCATTTTTTTGTCCGCTAGGTATAGTACTTCAACGACTCTCAATATTTATCCAACGAGTAGAAGCGAGTTTGAGGTAAGAGACGAGAATATGAAGTTTGTTGTTCACTTGGATAACAAGAGTTGCACATGTAAGGATTTTGATATAGACAAAATTCCTTGCATCCATGAAATTTCTGCAGCCAAGCGCGCAAAGATAGATGACATTTTAGTTGATTCTTTATATTCGACTGAAACTTGGGATAAAGCTTATGCTGAAAGGATACATCCATGTGGAGATTTGACAACCTGCCATTTCCCTGAAACTGTGGCCGAATATTCATGTCCTCCACCATCTACTAAAAGAAGCAGTAGAAGACCTCCTACAAAAAGGATAAGATCAGCTGGTGAGTTTGGTGTCCCAGGTTCCAAATTGCAATCACACAAGTGCAGCAAATGCGGCGTATGAGGACATAACAAGAATACTTGCACAACGGTCATATAAAGAAGTTTATTTCTTTATTTCTTGTTTCTTAAGGAAGCTTTTCATTTATGTATTTGTTGTGTGAATCATCCCATTGGATTTTTGGTATTTATTATGTAAACCGCACCGTGTTAATTTGATTCCAAATTAGTTCATTATTATGAAATTACATTACAAGAACTTAACCTGCAAAAAAAAATTCATTATAATTTTATATGTTTTAGGGAACCTTTTCATATAGTATCCGCAGGCTTTCCAAAATGTAGATTGTGGTTCTTCGTTAAAATGGGTCATTAATGTATAATCTTTAGATAGATCATAAACGGGTCTCTAATGTGTTTACTTTAAATCACGAATGCATTAATAAATAGCTGGTTCCAATTTATTATCAATACAAGCTATTTTTGGGAAAGCCTTCCTGACTTATATGAAAACCTTCCCTAAAACAAATCGAAAAGTAAAAACGAGTGTTTAATGTATGAAGCGGCAGATAGTTCATAACCGGCCCTATAATGGGTTTAATATAACACAATGCCTTACCAAATAGTATAACAAAATAGCATTAGACATTCATGAAGGTTTTTGGAAAGCCTACCTGAATGGTTACATTTTGAAGAGTTAATACATTTTGAAAAGTTGGTACACATCATCCCAAAAACCTAGTATAAACTATTTTGAGGTAATAGGATGATGTTGGTAGAAGACCAAATCCAAAAAAAAACAAACTGAAATAATCTATTTTGAATGAACAAATCTAAATTCGGGAAAGCTTTTGTGAAACATATAAAATGTTTCGTAAAACATAAATGAAAGTGTCATTCTTGAAATTTCAGTCTTTCTCCATGTTTCTTGCTTCCTCTTCAGCCACATAACGATGGAGTCTTAGCCTGACTAGAACTTTCTTCAGACATGACTTATCTATTGATCATCCTCGTTCACATATCATGAAATTTTGTCAGTATACTTGAACAAATCAATTAATTGATGAAACAAGATTTAAACACATTGAATTACCTTGAATTCGCTTTAACTCTCCGATTTCTTCTCCTGACATATTGATTGAGTGTCAAAACCATGAATTAATTTCTTATCGATAGCAACAGTCAAAGCTTCGAGGAAGAAGATACATATTTCAGATCCGTGAGTTTTTGATCTCTAGTGCAAGGATTGATCTCTTTATGGAGCTCATTCTTCTGCATAAGGAAACCGGTGAATCTATTCAGATCTGTAATTGATATCCTCTCCTCTGATCTCACGTGTCATCGATATCCTCACGCGTCATCGATATCCTCTCCGTCGTCCTCTCCGATCTCGCATCACCGCTGATTCCTCCGACGTCGGCGATACATCTGCATCGTTCGGTGACGGCAATGGGAAGAAAAGGAAACAAGTTTTAGGTTTTAGGTTTCAAGGTTAAAAAAGCCTTTTAGTGGTTCTAATGAAACATTATGAGGATTTTACCCTTTCCAGAACTTTTTGATCACAAACTTCTTAAACATGTTGGTTTTTTGTCATTATTTCTATTTTTTTTGTCAACGTCATTATTTCTATTTTTTAACCACATTACTGTTCAATTTGATATTTTGTATCTTCAAATTAATATTTGAATAACATAAAACTTGCCATTTTAAAACAAATTAATATAAACACATATTAATTAGACATCTTAAATTTCACTAGTTCTATTTCATTCATATTAGACTGTTATAAAAATAATTTTGCATAAGAATAAAGTTTAAATCCTATTACACTACTTAAAATCCAAATTTGGTTATGTTATTTAGAGTTAGGATGTCAATCCACTTAGGGGCTTAAACACACTAAACATTGCAAGTATATGCTTAATTTAAGTGCATTCCATGACAAAAGATGATTCTATTATTAAATCAAACAATATGCAATCAAAACAAATCAAGTAAACAAATTGATTAAAAACAGAGAAAAGAATATTAAAACAACAGATGGGATTCAAATTTAAGAAATCCAAGCCTTGGGTTAAGCTTATGATTTCAGGTGACTAAAACGGATATAGGCTAAACTCATTCATAAAAAAAACTGATATTTTGGTCTATGAACACTAACTAGGCTAATTCACTCTCATGACAATAACCCATGTTCTAATCATGTAAGTTACAAAAAATTCATTAATAATCACACAATAAACATGCATTCAATTAATTTTTAATAACCATTAACATCGTAGACATCAACTCACATTGGTTAGGAACAAAAAACACCCAAATGATTCAGTCAAACATTTCCAAAAACACATTGTAAACATGAAAATATATAATATATAGCTTATAATTAGCTAAAATAAAAATACCATTTAGCACATAAAAAGAGTAAGGATCTATGTTAATCTAACACTAAACATCATAAATCAACCCAAGAACTTGTTAATTTCTTTAAAAACACATATGATCAAACTTGAAACATGCATAATGAAGAGATTCGTAAAGATAACATACACAAATAAAAATCAAAACAAAAAAAAATTTCATTAAACTTCTAGAAAAACTCAAGAATTAAAGAGTCTGAAAATAGTGTTAAAATGATAAGAAGATCCTTAAATCAAGGTTTATGATATCATATAGAAATCTAAAAACGGATCATGTCAACCCACCAAGCCCCAAGCCACCCAGGCTGAAACTGGATAAGAGAAGGTAGAAAAGTGAGGCTGGCAGCAGTTTTTTCCTGCAGATACTGCTGGGACACTTAGCCCCTCGAGTCTTCGCGTAACATATTGGCAGTGTTTGTTCCTTGCTAAGCTGCTGGGAACAGGCCGCTCCAGTCTTTTCAGTGGTTTTTTCTCATATAAACAACTCCACCAGACCGCTGCATGATCAAATCTCCATCTCTTTAGTTCATAACCATTACAGTTGCTTTAAATCAGTCACAAGAGCTACTCACAGCCTTTAACACCTGATTTAGACTTATACAAGTTTTTATGGTTAAATACAAGTGGAAATGACTAAAACATGCTAAGAAAACTAGATTAAAACATATAAAATATATAAATATCAATTTTCATATGTCATTACAACCTTAAAGACATATGAAATTTGAAATTCAAAAACATCATAATCTCTCCGGTCAATGTTCTTGTATAAAAATTCCAAGGTAATACATAATCAAAATAGATTTCATTCGGTATTCAGTCTATGAGGCGATGAAGAAACCATACTACCAAGTCCAAGGTTGAGTCCAGAAACTGCAGTGCTTAATCACCTAAACAACAACATAATGGTTTAGTTTCTTCTTCTTTATGTACAAAACCAATATATAAGCTCAGGAAATAGTAAATCAGAAGAGCATATTAGTGACTAAGCCAAATGCAAAAGCACCTTCACCTCTTTGGAGAACCCACCAACTCTCATTTCTTTGAAGAATTCAACTGATGAATATATCACCATCAGTTACACCGCCTCACACTTTAGTTAGATTACATGCAATTACATTGCCGTCCACCACAAAAAAAAAACATTTAAGAAGCCAATACAATTCTTATTCCCAAGGATCAAATTCAAAAAAATCTTACAAATCCGTTTTTAAATCATAAATAAAAGGATAATGCAGAACATTGAAGTAACCAAGTCTTAAACTGAAACATGAAAACAAAACTCCAAAACCCTAAACCCAACGCCAAACCGAGATATTTTGTCCTGCACTTCCTCGAAGTCACCTAACAACAGAAAAATAAGGTGTGATCACCTCAACAAATACTCAGTCGAAGAAGTTAAGATCAACTACCATCAAACAATACACATCATACCACAAGTATATATCTATAACATCCAATAAAGTGTAAAACCAGATGGCGACTCAACATGAACTGTGCCCATCCACACCAGTGTTGGTATCGGATCTTGCACCCCTACTGCAAATCTAGTAAATCACTTCCGGGTTCCATCCATATCATCAATCAAGGAGAGATCATCGTGTAAGTCATCACCAAACAACCACAAAGAGGAGGATTGAAGATCAAACGCCGTCCACAGTCCTGAAGTTAATTATGCACTTGTTTAACTATTTATAAAATACATTATTCATCAACTTCATAAATGCTACCAATACATTAGTCAGTCCAAATGGCAGCACCACAACCTCATAATGTCCATAACATTTTCGGAAAGCTGTCTTCCTCTGCGATTGGTATCTGATAATACTCGGATGTCAAATTTTATCTTCAAGAACCATGAAGCTCCAGCAACTCATAGATTCTCGGCAGATGGTATTTGTTATTTATCTTCACCTTGTTCGACCCCCAATAATGGATATAGAGTTTGAAACCTCTTTCTTTCTTCTTACCAGATAGGACTTGTGCTCTCCAAGGTAAATTTCTTGGTCTAATGAATCCCTTATCCATCAGAGGAACAAGACTGGTGCTCTACAAGGTGAATTGTTTGGCCAGATGAATCCTTAATCCATCAGATCCTCTAGTTGCTTATTCTCTATGGTGGCATCTTAAAAACAAACTTAATATGAGAAGCTTCTTGTAATATAAACTGAACAATGAATATTAAAGCGAAGAGTATGGTCTTGTAAGTGGCCTAACTTCCACTTTTGGAAATATTATTTTTCCCAAAACCAAAAAATATATTTGAAAATTATAAAATAAATAATAAAATCTGAAAATATTTTTAGAATCCAAAATATATTTCCAAATCCCAAGAAAATATTATACAAATCTTTAAAAATATTCTCAAAGATCTTAAGATTTAAAACCAAGACAAAATCCGACTTTTAACTCTAAAGCCCCCGGGATTATCAATGATGGGTCAGACCTAGGATATGATATCACTTGTCATGCCTGCTTCATATTTAACTCAAGCGGCATGTAATCATATTTGTATTTGATACAGCCCCAGGGGATAGGACTATAGAAGGTGGTCGATGGGACGAGACAGCTAGTCATACAAACTCTCTGCCGGGTCAGTCAGTAGATGGAAGATGAATGCTAGATAGAATGAAGAATCACTAACTGGCCGTACGGCTCTCTGTGGAGATTTGGTAGAAATTGATTGATTGATCGAAGTTCACCACAAAAAAGATGGAAAGACGTTATGGTAAAAACGCAAATCAATGTTTATCTCAATCACACACAAAGACGGAGATTCAACTTGCTTTCTAAGGGAATCACACACAATAAAAAAGAAAATCAAACAAATCCTAAGTTTCAAAGCTGAGAATACTCTCGGATTTCCTTATTATTTCAAAATCAAAGGGTGATTTTTTACAATAAACTGAGTGAAAGTTTTACAGGCTCCCGCATAGCTAATCTGAAACTTTAAATAAGAAAATAATCAACATAAATACAAATAAATCAATCTGGATTATAAACTAATCAAAGGTTTGTCGTATATGGTCTTTAATGATTAATTTTTGGTCCAAATGAGGAAATCATGAAGTTCTTTATATCTGCACAGATTGGACATGGTAAAGTGATATCTTGGGACATCCAGATTCTACTAGTGAGTTCCCAAATTACAGCAGGAAAAGAACAATACTTATGTTAACCCCAAAAGGTGAACAATTCTAATTTATCTCTTTAATACAAATCAGAATTTGCCACCTAATAATACAAATAAAAAAAAAAGTTATATATATATATATATATATAAATATTGTTATATCCTAAATAAAAACTATAAATCCAAAACTATAAATCCAAAACTCTAAACCCTACCCTAAATCTAAAATTAAAATTCTAAATCGTAAACCCTAAACCCAAAACTCCAAAACTTAAACCCTAAACCCAAAAATTTAAAACCAAAATCCTAAAACCTTAAACCCTAAAACCAGAACTCTAAACCTAAAAGTCTAAACCCATTACTCTAAATCTAAAACTCTAAACACTAACTACTAAATCCAAAATCCTAACATAAACTATAAACCATAAAACCAGAACCCTAAACCTTAAATCTTAAATGCTAAATTATAAGCTTTATAATTTTTGTTGAATCTAATAATATTAACTTTACTTTTATAATATTATGTGGCAAATTACTATTAGATAAAATAACAACGGTAAATAAAAAGGTACCCAAGAATTTTCCAGAACCAAAACAAGGTCATTGGAGAGTTATTCCTTCAATTGTAAACGCGTCCATTAAAGGTAAACTGACAAATGTGTTGTCTGATCCGGTGGTTTCTAGAGAATGGTAAAATGTTTGTAGTAGAACTGTGCATTCAAGTAGTCGATTTGATTCCAGGTATTTTGGTTCTACAAATTTAGGATACGATAATTTTTTAAAAATTTGGTTTCTTTCAATTTCTGTTGGTACTGGATCGGTTTGGATACAGAGCCTGAAGAACCATAAAACACCTGAAATTTTTTGGTTCTTAAATGGTTTCAGATATTAGTACCCAAAATAGTAAAATTCTACTCGAACTAACAAATTTCTACCCAAAATATTAAATAATATTCTAAACTATTTCAGTTCTTAAAAGTTTTTGGGTATTTATATCCAAAATAGCAATATTTTATCCAAAATTTATAAAAATAGATATTTCAGTGGTTTATAAAAGAATTCAGGTATATATACATGAAATAACATTACACATACCCAAATTATAAATTGTTAACGGATAAATAGTATATATACTTTCGGATAAGAACCGAAATGGAACTGAAATATGTGGATCCTCAACTCAGGATCCAATGGGTATTTTTGATAAGATCCAGAACTAAATCGAACCGGTTATTTCAGGTCAGTTCTTGTTTCAGATAATATGCCAGGACTATTTTGTAGACTCTTTTAAATACCTAATAAACTCTCCTGGTTGCCAAACTAGGTTTTGTAGAGGATTGAACTGGTTAGTCTTAATATTTATCTGATTTGGCTCTGGTTTCTTCAGTAGAATGTATGATTGGATCCAGCTGATATAATGAATGTTAGTACATCTTAGAATGCTGTAAGAAGCTTCTAAAAGTATATCAGAGTCTCCTCGTCCAAATATGTTTTGATTCTTGTCGGACTCCAAATAAGAAAAGTTCAGAAACCATTTTTTAGAATTTGAATAACTTCCAAACCAAAATTGAATTTAGCTTGATTCCAACACGACTTGTCCCTCTAATGGTTTGAGTTGTTAAACTAAGTTGGCCATTAGCCCAAATCCTTTGGGTCCTTGAATTTCACATATGTCTTTTGTTAAGGTGAAATTAGTACATCCTGAACCAACTCGAACCAGGATGATTTGTCTTGTGCAAACTCTTTTAAATAGTTTTTTTCGAGGTGAATGTCAAGTATTGTGTGATTAGCCCGAGCCAGTTCTCTTATGGGCAGCTACCATTGTTCAGTTGAGCTTCTGGTGGGGTTTTGTGAGCCATCTCCAAATGTGATCGTACCAATTGGGTTCTGGCTTGATCATTCTTCTTAAAACATATGATTGGCTGATGCATCTTCAGTCCTACGTCATTTTCTGTAACAGAACTTGATTTGGTTTCCTTAACCTCCTTGGGTCGTCTCGGATCCACATTGTAGGAGTTTAGGTTGATGGCCGCATCAGAATTCTACCACAACAAACATTCAAAAAGGCCAATGCAATTTTTTTTCCAAATGATCAAATCTAAAAGTCTTACAAAACCATTTTTAGAACAAAAAGAGAACTGTAGAATTTTGAAATAACCAAGTCTTAAAATTAAACACGAACAGAAAACTCCAAACCCAACACCAAATCAAGAAAACTCTCGCACTTCCTCGAACTCACTTTAAAAGGGAAAAATGAGGAGTGAGCCTCTCGAGAAATGCTCAGTGAGAGAAGATAAAACCAACTATGATCAAATAATACACATAATAGCATAAGTATCTAACTATAACATCATGTAAAAAGTAAACAAACAACAAGGACTTTGACTCAACCACACGGTGACTCAACGTGAACCATGGCCACCCACACCAGTCTTAGTGTAGGATCTTGCACCCCCACTGCAAATCCATGAGATCACTTCTGGGTCCCATCCATATCATCAATCGAGGAGAAATCACCACGTAAGTCATCCCCGAACCACCTTGAAAAGGAGGAATGAAGAAGTCAAATGCTGCCCAAAGTCCTGTGGCTAACCATCAAGCTCAACACAAAATGGGTAAGAGCTCCTGGTAAGGGATCAAAATCAAACTGAGGAATAAAGCTTAAAATGCAAGGCCATAAAGAGTGACAAGGCATTCAACTTATGACCAGTACATAATTATTCCTCAACATTGTAACCGATGTATTAAGATGCAAATTTCCCCTTTTTGGCACACCTAAGTGCCAAATGTATAAAGAGGGAGCCTAAAATCATTGGGAAATATTTTTTTAGCATACACAATGATTAATCAATCAATACATATCATCATTCACCATACAACCATATGCAATTTCAGAAACCTAAGTGCATATCTAGGTGTATCACACATCAGTATAATATATGTAAATATATTTACATTTATAAATATATATATATATATAATAGCTTACTTGTATAGTTATAGATACACATACATATCAATGAACTCTCTAGATTTTCTACCATAGATATGAAGTGTAAGAAGAGAAGAAGATTCCAACCACTCTCACATTTGTCTATATCCGAGGAAATAAGAAGGAAAAGATGTAGAACAAGGGGTTGTTTCCATCCAAACCTAAGATAATTCTAAGAGAAGAGAGAAAACAAATGAGATCATAAAAATGGATCTGATGTTTTTATCCTCACTAGTGGTTGGATCTAAAAGAAAAATAGTAGAAGCCTCAAAAAAACGCCTGAAAAGAACTACAACTGTCTATGATCTCCTATCTAGCAGCTATTCAACAGAACTCAAGTGAATCTGCGGCTGCTTCTTTTTAGCTGGCAACTACTGGCTCCCTAAATGGTCAGGACGTATTGCAGCAGAAGTTTTAACGTGACAGAGAAAATGTAAAGTCAACAATTCCTATTTTCTTCAAAGAAAGTTAATGTAATTCAAGTACGCAATTTTCATGCAAATTAGTAAACTCCGGAAACACAATTCTCTGGAACAATGACATTACAGACACGAAAAAAAAAACATTAAAGAGACATATATAAGAACATAGTCTGGTCTAGTTTAGATGGATTGACGGGAGGAAAATTGGGAAACCAAACAAGATTCCATTTGAAAAACATTAGACAAGTTATATACAAGTAGGTTGCTGATCATCCCATTTACCAGATCTGAGCAATCACACATATACACACTCATATATATAGATCGTATTTATTACAAACAGTAAACGTAGAGAATCAACTTTCTCCATGACCATTCGAAAATACGTAGCAACGTACTTAGTTGAATGTTATGGTGACATACAATACAATCAACAGATTTGATCCGTCACTTTTTATTCCAATTTTTCTTGTAAACTAGCTTGATACTCAAATACACATCACGATATGCAAACATAGAGTAATAAGGAAGATAAGTTCCTCATGAGGTTTTATTCTTGTGATCTTGAATGAATCCGTTGTTAATGCGCATCAAAGAGGCTCATTACTGCTCTCAAGTAAAAACTCGATACTGATGTATATCTGATCGTTCACAAGAAGCCCCCTTCGTGGATCGTGGAGTTCCCCCAGCGGTAAAAACTTGTGAATGCCGAGGCTTTCATTATAGCCAACCATATGGTCTTTGTGGACTTCGTCAAATAAGTCAAATAAGTATAGATTGAAATTAGCAAACGGATTATATATATATATATATGCGTGCATATATATCATGGAAAGTTTTTTTTTTTTTTTAAACGAGTATAAATACTTCATGGTAATTGCGCTGGAATTGGTCCAAAACTCTCAAATTATAGACGGCCAATGGGTCTTCCTTTGGAGCAACATTGGTCACATAATCGGACCCACGCAGATACAAAGACAATGAATTTTCTTTTCCTTCTTTGTATGACATCTCTAGTTTCCTGATTAAAATTGGAAGACCTATGTATGTGTAAATATAAATTTCATGTATATATATATATATATTTTTTTTCTTTTAAGATTCCGTTCAAAAGAATGGTTTGGCATTGATTTGTTATATTATATCAATGTAAACGTTAATTTATCATGTTACCCCTATTGTTAATTCTTTCTTTTTTTTGAACAAATATTTTCAAGCTTATTATTACTTGAAACATGCAATTGAGTTATTGAGTTATTTTGTTCAACTTTTTCATCTGTGACCATTTTACAAAAAAATATTATAAATTGAAATGGAACAAGTATATGATTCCCTTACCATCTCCGTGGTCCAACCGTGAACTCATAGGACTAATGGTCTACACCATGGAAGGAAGAAAACTGAGTGACCTCCCAGGTGAATTTAGCCTTCTCCCTTGCTATCTGCATCACCTTAAGGTGGTTCGCTGTCCCCATACTTCTACCGATACTGGTAACGGGGAATTTGTGTTTCACCTGGATGATGTCCACACAGAAAACAGCTTTGCCGTTCACAGTATATCTCAGAATACGTATGACCCTGCAAGGTAGGACCCTCTCCATCGTTTGCTTTCATGTGTTTTCTATTATGTTCCTTATTTGAACTTTTTCCCTTTGAATAAAAAAAGAAAAAAAAAAGCATTTGAACATTTCTATACGTGCTGTTACACTTTCAGACATATTACATTAGAAGATTTAACGTGAGAAATGTAAAGTCAACAATTGACTCTGCCATTGAAGTACCCATTTTTCATACAAATTAGCAAATTTTGGAAACACAATTCTCTGGAACACTGACTTTTTTTTTTTTTGTATGAAACAGGGAGGGATGTATTATTAAAGAATAAAAAATAAAACTATAATCGGACAGTCTGTAGAAACGCAGTTCCTTGGACATCATCTTCTACAAGCGCTATGACAAACTCTGGAGCAGTAACATAAGTATGCAAACCAAAAGCTAACTGAAAATCATAGTTTGCTAATCCATTTGCAAGACGATTAGCTTTCCTATTGACGTATAATATGCGGACTCTCCAGTCCCGTGATAAAAAGGCATGGCACAGACGTACCAGGAACGATAGAGGATGTGAATCCGTGATCCCATCCATTAAGAACTCAACTACCAGTTTCGAATCAATCTCCAATTCCAGCCTCCCCACTACCATGATCCCAGCCCAAGCAAAGTCTATAATATACGCCCCATAGTTCTGCTAACTGCGCCGAGCATATACCAATGTTCAGTGAGAAACCTCCACACTAATTCCACAAATCATCTCGCAAGACACCACCCGCGCGGCCAACCCTGGATTAGCCCTTGAAGCGCCATCAGTGTTAAGCTTCCACCAACCCTCGGTTGGTCTCTTCCATGCTATCGTTCTCTCCACCTCCACTCTTGTATCACACTTAGCCCTCTTGATCTCATGTGCATGGTACACCTCCTTTGCCAGATTCTTCACAAAAAGAACATGATCTCTGCATTTACTCATTTCTCCAAACACATAACCACACCTCCATTTCCAACTCCATCAAATACATATCGCAAACAGAGTGGACCACGCACAGCCTTCCACCTTCTCCTCAAGTCCTATGTTCTTGCATATCCACTCGAGTAATGGTTCCTTAAATAAGCTTTTTCTCCTTCGAAGCGGCACGACACGAATCCAAATACCAGAGATAGACGGACAATCCCTCAGAATATATAAGATAGTCTTGTCCCCTCCCTTGCAGACTTGACATACCCTCGTGTTTCCAATGTGACGTCAATGGCGTTCGACATTTTTCATAATGACTTGTTGACTGACTAACCAAAGAAACATTCTGATTCTTTCTGGAGCCCATACACTCCAATAGACGATGAAAATAGCTTTCCATGTTATGTTTTTGAGAATTTTCTTCTATCAACATTAAGTATGCAGACTTGACAGTGAACCGACCATCGGAGTTACCTCCACATACAGTTCTATCTCTCGTACCGGGTGCATCATCAACCACCACTGCTGCCAGTTCGAGTCGTATCTCTTGTGTGACATAAGGCATAATCTGATCGAGTTTCCACCCTGTGCCCGTAGCCCACATGTCCCGTACTTTCAGAGCAAACACATCATCTGTTAAGTCAATAGTGACTCTCTTTCGGAGAGGATCCTTCGATAGCCATTTATCCGACCAGAACTCAATCTCACGGCCATTTCCAACAACCCATCTCATACCTCTGGTAATCACTTCTCGTAGCCCGATCTTAACACTCCTCAACGTAGATGATCCCGGTTTGGTTGCACTCATCCAAGTAGGGTCTCAAATACTTTTAACCTTATATTTAGCCCTCATAACTTTCGCCCACATTCTTAAATCATCATTGATAAGTCTCCAACCAACTTTCGCAATCAGCACCTTGTTCATCTCATGTGATATTCGAATGCCAAGTCCTCCATCTTTCCATGGCTGCAGACACTGTCCCAGCCAACTAGGTGTTGTTTCCTCCGTAGAGGTGTGCTCCCCCCACAAAAACGATCGCGACACCTTGTCCAATCCTTCCAGAATTGATTTTGGTAACAGTATAGTGATCATTGTATGAACTGGTATGGAAGAAAGGACTGACTTGATCAGAGTTAATCTCCCTGCCTCACTTAGCACTTGACTTTTCCACCCCGCCAGCCTCGATGAGACTCTTGCCAGGGTCTCACCAAAAGTATCCTTGTTGATGCGTTTTTGCAATACTGGCATACCCAAATACCTTCCCAAGTCCATTGTTGCACTAATGCCACTTTCCACACTTATTGACTGCCCCAGTTCTCTCAAAATATTACTTAAGAAGAAAATTTTAGATTTTGCCAAACTTACTTTCTGTCCAGATGTGAGACAAAACTTCTCCAACTCGCGTCTAATTATCCTGATTTGAGCTACCGACGCTTATGCCAAGTGGATCAAGTCGTCTGTGAAACAAAGGTGGGAGAGCTTCAGTCCACCATGTGATAGACGAATGGGTTTCCATTCTCCCATAGCCATGGACTTATCAATCATCTGACAAAGACACTCAATAAAGAGGACAAATAAGTATGGTGACAAAGAATCACCTTCTCGAAGCCCACGAGCCGGTTTAAAAGCCTATTTTTGTCTCCATTCCATAGTATAGTCATTGCCAGTCTTTGACACATTATAAGATCCATCGTACCCAACATTCCTCAAAGCCAGCAGCATGTAGAGTATCCTCTAGAAAATCCCAGCGGATTCGATCGTATGCTTTCTCCAAGTCAAAAGCATCCACCCCTTTCTTCATTTCTTCTTACGCATTGAATGGACTATCTTTTGCACCACCACAATATTATCCATACTCAGCCTCCCTGGAATAAAGTTAGACTGGGCAGGACCAATTAGTGTTCCAATCACATTCTTCACTCGCATAACCATTGTCTTTGTGATAGTCTTAAACAGAACATTACACAAGCTAATTGGCCGGAATTGAGGTACTCTTTTCGGCTTCGCCACTTTCGCGATCAAGACAACCAACACATCATTTGTCTCTGGTGGTAAATAAGCTGACTCAGAAAAGTCTAAGGAAAAACGCATTACCGCCTCGCCAACTACATCCCAGCAATCCTGGTAAAATATAGGCTGGTAACCATCAGGGCCAGGTGCTTTAAATCGCCCCATACTGCGGACTGCTTCCTCGATTTCCATACCCGTAAAAGGTTTAGTTAAGCTTGTTTTCTGATCCCGTGAGAGAGTTACAAAACCCTCTGTAGGCAGAGGATCCACCATACTTGGTACATTATCCATTGAGTAGAGTCTCTTGTAGTAATCTACCCCCAACCGTTCCAGTTCAACAGCATCCTCCACCCATTGATTATCATCATTGCACAGTTGCTCAATACGATTCTGATATCTACGAATAATGGTAGACATATGGAAGAATTTAGTATTTCTGTCTCCAAGTGCAATTCTGCTCTCCCTTGACTTTTGAAACCATAACACTTCCTCCTGCTCCAGAATCACCTCAAATTCTTGTAACAGCTCTTCTTCTTTTCGTAATAGATAATCCAATTGAGACACCTCCAAACCATCTTGTACGAGTTTAATTTCCCTCATAATTTCATATTTTTTCTTCAAGACATCCCCGAACACATCCCTGTTCCATCTCTTCAGTTTTATATGTAGCTCTTTTAAAGCATCTGGTGTTTTCAAATTCCTATTCCACGATGTAGTGAGGAGATCTTGAAAGCTCTGATGTTTCAACCATGCCGCTTCGAATCGAAATGGTCTCCGCCTCGGGTCCCGTCTGGTAACAGGGCAAAGCTGCATGTATAGTGGCGCGTGGTCAGATGCTAGAAACTGAAAGTTTTGAACTTTCGCATCCTGCCATTTCAACCTCGCCTGAGCACAACAGAGGACTCTGTCCGATCTCTTGGCAACAAAAGTCTCCTCAACTCTCCCTCGCCTCCATGTGAACTTATTTCCCGTATAGCCCATGTCAATCAAAGCTAGATCGTTTATCCATTCTCCAAAGGCTAATGAATCAGTGGCAGCCTACCATTACCACCCGATCTTACCTAACAACGGAATCCCCTGATTAATTTCTCTCGATTGCTCTTCTCTATTAGTAGCGTATGCACCACTCGGCCAACCCATTCCTGCAGACTCAACTCTCAAACGTTTCCTGTTGACCGAGATCATCTCTTCTCCCTTCACTGAACCAAGAATTAAACCTCTGGCGGGCTTACTCATGTTCTCCTGTTTTGGTCGCAGCCCACTCAATTATCCGCTCTTAGATGGGCCAGCCCGTTTCTCTTTCAGCCCATTTTGATTATTATTCTTATTACCATCCAAAAGCAAGACAGGTCGTACTTCCATAGCGTGATGCGCACTCAAAACTTTACCAGCTTTTATTGATAAGATCTCATTTTCTTTATTTGCTCCAACTGAATTGGTAATTAACTAGAATTCTAGGGATGCCAAATCCATCTCCAAACTACAAAACCGGTTTGATATCTCCATTTCCTGGTTTTGCTGGATTTCCCTCAGGCTCCTCATCGATCTTCTTCCTTCCGAGCTCGCCGCAAACACCATCGGTCTCAGTGGCCTTTTTCCCTGCTTCACCACCGTGAACTAGTCCTCTTGACTAGATGTTTTATTCCCTCCCACGAGTTCATCCGATTGTATCGGGGTCGCCACTGTTTCCACTAACCTCTGTGGACACGCGTGTATGAGATGACCATACAAATCACATGATGAGAAAACATGTGACAAACCCTCGTACGCAGGATCTGTGTAAAGGTCCCCACTGTTTCCACTAACCTCTGTGGACACGCGTGTATGAGATGACCATACAAACCACATAATGAGAAAATATGTGCCAAACCTTCGTACGCGACAAAATATCTTTCTCCATTTATGATTATTTTTCTTTTAAAAGGTTTTGATAAGTTCACCTTTACACAGATCCTGGCGAACCGAGCATGTTCCATTTTTAGAGTAGTCATGTCAACCCAAATTGGTTTTCCTAAACCCTGTGCAATGCCAAGAAATATGGCCTTATTATAGAAGTTAACCGGAATATTTGATAGTCAGAGCCACACCGGGGTTGTTTCAATCTCATCCCTAAGTAGGTCAAAACTCGGTGACCAGTCTTATACCACTAAGTAGTTCCCGAAAACCTCCACGGACCTCCTGTTAGAGCCGTCATGTACTCCTCTTCCAACTCAAACGTCACAATAAAAAACTGACCCGGCAAATCTGTGACATAAATTCCCCTTTCGGTTTCCACATCTCTCATAGCTTTTTAGTAAGTATTGCAATTGGAACTTGCCTTCTTAGGACTTTCACGATCATACATCGCTTCCACAAACCATTCATAACCTCCAAAACTTCCTCCCCAATCGTAACTATAGGTTCTCCCTCTTCTCCATTCGGGAAATCTAGTCGTACCCTTTCCGCTACAAACTCATCGTTCATAATATTTTCCCATGTCGGCATCTCTCCTCTTGAACTCCCAGCCACTTTTGCTGCCCACGAGCCTGGAGTATCCAGCGGATCTCCCCCTGGCCGTCCCCTCTCTCTAATATCCATCATGGAGGCATCTTCATCGCTCGTGTGCGCAGTCGCCAAAACCCTAGCTCTCTCCATTGTTGAAGCAGAAGATCAACAGTTATTGGAAAGTATTTTCATCTAGTTTTTTCTTTTCTGGAACATTGACTTTACATGCATACAAGAAAAATTTAAAAGAGACATCATCGACTCAACATAAGAACACAATCGGATCTACTTAATTTGGATTGGTTCAGAGACGCCTGATGATTCTTCACACTTTACAAAACAGTTCCCGCTGATTGTACACAAGATGGATTGATGGGAAAAAAATTTATAGTATTGGTATTAGCTATCAAAAAAAAATATAGTATTTCGACTCCAAAGAGTACACTGGGAAAAACTAACAAGATTTGAGCAATCACACATCTATTACACACCCAGATACATATCGTTTTTTATTACACACGAACAGTAAACGTACAGAAGCAGCTTTCTTCATAAGAGAATACGTAGAAATGGATTCAGTTGAATGTTATCGTGACATACAATGCAATCAACTGATTTGATCCGTCACCTTTTATTCCATTTTTTAATGTAAACTAGCTTGATACTTTAAAATACATCACGATATGCAAACATAGAGTAATAAGGCAGTTAAGTTCCTCATGAGGTATTTATTCTTATGGTCTTGTACGAACCCTTTATTGATGCGCTTCAGAGATTCTCATTAGTGCCCACAAGTATAAACTCAACACCTATGTATATCTCATCTTTCACAAGAAATCCCCTTCGTGGATCGTGGAGTTCCACCAGCGACAAAAACTTGTGTTTGCCTACGCTTTGATTGTAGCCAAACATATTTTCTTCGCGTACTTTATCAAAATAAGCAAACGGATTATATATGCATATATATAACAGAAACTCTTTTTTTGTTCAAAAAAAAGAGAAACGGAGAAACTGAGTATCAATACTTACTTTCATGATGCTTGCGTTGGAATTGGTCCAAAACTCGCAATTTGTAGACGGCCAATGTGTCTTCCTTTGGAGTGTCATTGGACACGTAATCTGACGCGTTCAGATACAAAGACAAAAAATTCCCTTTTCCATCTTTGTTTCCTTTTGGGAACATCTCTAGCTTCCTGGTTAAAAATGGAAGACATATGTATGTGTCTAAGATAAAAGGTTATAATACTCTTTGGTATTACTAATGATTGGAGTATAATAATTCATAATCTCTGCATAGATATAATTCAGGTGCCTTCTTATTAATTAAAGAGAGATGTGTGTGTGTGCTCTTTTGTATTCTAATGATTGGAGTATTCATAATCTCTGCAAGGATATTC